>CAUYRH010058635.1:0-22788 GCA_963574655.1 Perodicticus potto
AGCATATATTTTTTATTTCATTCTCTAAATCCATGAACCCTACATTTATGGGTTTCTTTTCTTTTTTTTTTTTTTTTTTGTGACAGAGTCTCAAGCTGTCGCCCTGGGTAGAGTGCTGTGGCATCACAGCTCACAGCAACCTCCTTCAACTCTTGGACTCACGTGATCCTCTTGCCTCAGTTTTTCTATTTTTAGTAGAAATAGGGTCTTGCTTTTTGCTCAGGCTGGTCTCAAACTTGTAAGCTCAAGCAATCCACCTGCCTTGGCCTTCCACAGTGCTAGGATCACAGGCATGAGCCACTGTGCCCAGCCTGGTTTTTTCCTTTATTATTGTTATTATATCTAACTGTTTGTTGAATTTCTCATTCGTGTCATGAATTGTTTTCCTAATGTTGTGTAATTATTTACCTTTATTCTCTTGTATCTTCTTGAGTTTCCTTAAGATAATTATTTTAAATTCTCTTTCAGTCACTTCAAGCATTTCTTTTTCCTTGGAGTCTGTTACTAAGAATTATTATATTCCTTTGGAGGTGTCATGTTTCCTAACATTTTCGTGTTTCATGTTTCTCCCACTGTTGATATCTATATTCCACCATCTGGCAGAATAGGTGGCTTTTCCAAATTTTTAGAGTAACTTTTGTAGTGAAAGACTTTTCCCTCTAGGTGTGTCCAATAATTTTGGTTGGGTGAAATGCTTTGGCTTTGGCACTGGGTAGGCACAGAAGTGTAGTCTCCCTGTGATTTCTTATGCTATACTCTAAGTCAGCCATATCTGTGAGTGCCTCACTGGCTTATACTGTGCTTGTAAGGGTGGTGGCATGGTATTATAGAGGGTGGGCGCTAGCAAGTGAACTGGTTCTGCGAGGTTTGTACCAGCTATGATGTCTGCCAGTTTTAGGGACAGTATTGCCACTTGTGGCTAGAACAGGCATGCTGAACCCCAGCTCCTTGGGGACACACATATACAGCAAGTCCACTGGTCAAAAGGACCCTTTAAACTTGTACAAATAAAAAAAGAGACAGGGTCACCACCAGCAGTGAGGGCCATGCTAGTGTTTTCAGGCTCTGGGGTCACATAAATAGTCTCAGAGGCAACAATTCCACTGTGTTTGACTGCCTATTCTTGGGGTTACAGGGTGCTGTATGGGCTTGGCTGCCAGGGTCATGGATGAACATCTGGGGGTTTGGCATTGTAGCCTTTTGTGTGGGTATCATGGAATGATGGCAGGGCTCCAGGCTGAAGATGCACAGGCTGCTGGGTCCCAGGGCAGGATGCAATCACTTCAGTAGTGACTCTTTTCTCAAAATAGCACCATGCCATAACAGCTCAGGTCCTGGTGGCAATGGGTGCATTCCTGGTGGTAGTGTGCTTTCCTTCTCTGGAGCATTTCAGTCATGAGGGCTCCAAGGCAGCTTGTCACAGTGGACTCGGAGCTTTTAGGACTGTGGGTCTCTTCTATAGCTAAAATTACGGCATCCATATTGGTAAAGGGGGCCACTGGGGATCTCTCATTTGCCTTTTCTTTGTGATTGGGAGTCCCTCTTCATTTTGAGCTTATCTTAAATGGGTGTTCTGTTTCTCTCTCTGCTGACATTGTAAGTGCCCATACTTCAGAGGCTTTTCATTCCATCTTGATGAGTTTCAGTGTTCTCCCTTAGGCATTATACTTGAATCGCAGTTATTTATTTGTTGTTTTGATCATTTTTCTGACCTCTAGTCCACCATCTTATATAAGATCAAAATAAACTTCTAATTTGCACAAACTTAAACCAAACGTACACTCACTGCTTGAAGAGAAATCATGTTGTCACTTCGTCGTGTTACAGTTAGATTAAGTGAAATCATAGTCCCTGGAACATGAAATACACTCAGTAATTTTTTTCACTTGTGTACCTTTGATATGTAAAGGAATTTATGTGATTCATTCAGCAAGACAAAGGATTATTACTGATTTTCTATTTGTGAAGATGCAAATTTTCATTAAGTATGATTAAAGAGGATTATATTTGTAAATGAATGAACTTTTTAAAGGTGTTATTCATCTTACTGTGTCTTCTATATTTGTGTGAGATTTAGAAAAAGGAATATTGGCTCAGCACCTGTTGCTCAGTGGTTAGGGCACCAGCCACACGCATCAGAGCTGATGGGTTTGAACCCAGCTGGGGCCTGCTAAACAACAAAGATAACAATAACAAAAAATAGCTGGACGTTCTGGTGGGCACCTGTAGTCCCAGCTACTTGGGAGGCTGAGGCAAGAGAATCGCTTAAGCCCAAGAGTTTGAAGTTGCTGTGAGCTGTGATGGCAGAGCACTCTACCCAGGGTGACACAGTGAGGCTCTGTCTCAAAAAAATAAAATAAAATAAAATGAAAATAAAAAGGACCATTGCAGAAAGAGAAATGAATCCATTGAACAAATACAAACAATTTTTAAAAAATACTCTTTGTTCCTTGGCATTAGGGAATTTTAATAAATAATTTTCAGCAGGTTAAGAACATGAAGAAATCAACGTTCACATATGTGGTCAAATGATTCTTAGTAAGGTCTCCGTGAACACTCAATAAAGAAAAGACAGTATTTCAATAACTGGTGCTGGGAAAACTGAATAGTCACATGCTCAAGAATTAATGAAAATTGTTTCAAAATGGATTTTAAAACTAAATTCAAGACCTAAAACTATACAAGTTTTAGAAAAACACATTGAAGAAACCTTCATAACATTGGATTTGGCAAGGATTTCTTGGAAATGACATCAAAAGCATAGGCAGCAAAAGCAAACAGGACCAAACGGGCCGATATTAAACTTAAAAGTCATCTGTGTAGCAAAGGACACAATCAACAGAGTGAAAGGCAGCTTATGAAATGTGAGAAATTATTTGCAAGTAATATATTTGATAAGGGGTAAATATCAAAATATATAAAGAAGTCTCACAACTTAATGACAACAAAAAAATTACTCCATTAAAAATGGGCACAAAAGGCTCAGTGCCCATAGCTCAGTGGTTATGGTGCCAGCCACATGCACTGAGGCTGGCGGGTTCAAACCCTGCCCTGGGCCTGCTAAACAACAATGACAACTGTAACAATAACAACCACACACAAAAAAAATATCCAGGCCTTGGGTAGGCGCCTGTAGTCCCAGCTACTTGGGAGGCTGAGGCAAGAGAATTGCTTAAGCCCAAGAATTTGAAGTTGCTGTGAGCTGTGATGCCACAGCGCTCTACTGAGGATGACATAGTGACACTCTGTCTCAAAAAAAAAAATTGGCACAAAAGATTGGGCTTGGTGGCTCATGCCTGTAATCCTTAGTACTCTGGAAAATACAAACATTACCTGGGTATGATGGTGGGTACCTATAATTCCAGCTATTTGGGAGGATGAGGCAGGAGGATATCTTAAGCCCAAGAGTTTGAGGCTGATGTGAGCTATGACGCTGTGGCACTGTATCCTGGGTGACAGAGTGACACTGTGCCTCAAAAAAAAAAAAAAAGGCATAAAACTAAACAGACATTTCTCCATTGGTGATCTACAAGTGGCCAAAAAGCATATGAAAATATACTCGACATCACCAATCATTAAGGAAATATAAATCAAAAGGCTGCTACCAAAAACAAAAAGAAATATTTATTTATCTATTTATTTGTAGAGACAGAGTCTCACTTTATCACCCTCTATAGAGTGCTGAGGTGTCACAGCTCACAGCTACCTCCAACTCCTGGGCTTAGGCAATGCTCTTGCCTCAGCCTCCCAAGTAGCTGGGACTACAGGCACCTGCCACAATGCCCGGCTATTTTTTGTGGCAGTTTGGCTGGGGCCAGGTTTGAACCCACCACCCTTGGTAAATGGGGCTGGCGCCCTACCCACTGAGCCACAGGCACCACCCAAAAAGAAATTTTTATTTATTTATTTATTTATTTGAGACAGAGCCTCAAGCTGTCACCCTGGATAGAGTGCTGTGGCATCACAGCTCACAGCAACCTCCAATTCCTGGGCTCAAGTAAGTCTCCTGCCTCCTCCTCCCAAGTAGCTGGGACTACAGGTGCCTGCCACAACACCTGGCCGTTTTTTGGTTGCAGCCTTCATTGTGGTTTGGCAGGCCCAGGCTGGATTCAAACCCGCCAGCTCAGATCTACATGGCTGGCACCTTAGCCCGTTGAGCCACAGGCACTGAGCCCAAAAAAAATTTTTTTTAAAGTGTCAGAAAGTATGTGGAAGAATTGGGATTCCTACTGGAACCCTCGTCCCACTGTGAGAATGTAAAATGGTGCAACTAAGATGGGAAGCAGTATGGTGGGTCTTCAAAAAATTTAAATTGGATTTCCATATCATCTAATAATTTTACTCCTGGGTATATACCCTAAAAATTGAAAGCATTTTCTGGAAGAGATATTTGCACACCTATGTTCATAGCAGCATTGTTCACAATACCTAAAATGTGGAAGCAACCCAAGTGTCTACCTACGAATAAATGGATAAAGAAAATGTGGCTTTAACAAAAAAGGAAATTCTGCCCATGCTACAACAGGGATGAACCTTGCCCATAACATGCTAAGTGAGAGTTCACAAAAGAACAAATTTGTATGATCCCACTCATTTATATCTAAAGTGGTGAGATTCACAGAAACAGAAAGTAGAATGGTGTTTGCTGGGGGATGGGGAGAGCGGGAAATGGAGTGTTACTTTTTGATGGGCAAGGAGTTCCAGTTTTGCAGGATGAAAAAGACCTAGAAATCGGTTGAACAGTAATGTGAATACACATAGCTCTACTGAACTGCACTCTTAGAAAGGGTTAAGATGTCAAGTTGTATGGTATGTGTTTTTTTTTGTTTGTTTTCTACCACAATTAAAAGTAAGTACAACTTAAAAACGGCCCAAACCCCACCAACAAAAAGAACATATGGAATATTTTTTGTACATATCTTTATCATAATATAAGAGCATGTGGAATTATGGCATTTATCTCGCAATAGAATTCACAGGTAAGGTAATTGGTGTTAAGCTGTTAGGAGTTTGTTCTAGTTTTCTACTGACACGCCTCCTGGTACCCTTGTCATTGTTAATAGGCCCATTTCTATTCCCCATCCCCTGGCCCTGGTTTAACTGTTACACTTAGCTCTGTGGCTTAATTTAAAAAAAGAGATACAGACTACATTCAAAGCAAAATATTGCTAATTCTCAGCAACAAAGAAAAACTCCCCAAACTTACAGATTTTATTTATCTGTAACATTCTGTGAAGTGAGGGTGAGACTTGCGGCAGGCTTTCATTCTCTAATTCAGTCCGCATAGAATCCAGGCTTCTCATTTGGACCACTTACCTGCAAATAAATACCTTTTGAGGGGTCACTAAAGAATTCTGACTGATTAGAAATAATTGGTAGAAATGTTTTATCTAAATCTTACCATTCTCAAAGTCAAATCCCCTTCGTCTCTGACTTTTCTCCAGCAACTTCAGTTCCCAGGATTCTCTTTTGTTTCTCCTCCAAAACGTATAAAGTGTTTCAATCCCCAATGGCATTCATAATCATAGGTGGTTTAATTTGTTGAATCCTGTATCATCACATGCCAGTTGGTTGAAAGATCTTTGAGAGCAGTGGCCATATTTTATATCTCTACTGTGACTCTGGTGCCCCCAGTGTTCAGAGCACTGTCATGCGATCACACTGTTAACGTCTGCATCAACGATGAGTAGCCCCCACTTTTACTTCCCAAAGTCTAGCAGTTTATTTGTAAGCTGTGGCATATGAGAGGGATATTAGCCTGGCTTTATGGAGTGGGGGATGGGATCTGCGGAGTGTTCCTTCCAAAGACGGTAGTCGCAGGCCTAGCTGTCACATCACCACCATTCAGTCCCCCTTCTGCTTCTGCTCCTGACCATCCCAGGATTCAGTGTTTCCATCCAGCTTGTTTCCCATTGGCTTCCACACCACTGATTCTCCCATCCAAGTCCTAACCAGGGCCGACCCTGCTTAGCTTCCAAGATCAGACGAGATCGGGCCCGTTCAGGATGGTTTGGCCGTAGACGCACACACTGATTCTCCATAGGCTGAGACGTCACGAATGCATGATGATAACTCCTTTTCCACTTATCCATCACCTTTCCATCTTCCCAAAGTGGGTGTGTTGGCCTTTTTAATCTTTGTGCATTTATGCTGTTGGTTGGTTTATTCATTAGTTCATTTTAAAAATACTCCTTTTCTGTCACGTTGGTAAGATGTGGAGGGAGAGGAGATAAATTTGTATTTTTTATTTGTCACGTTTAACAGATGACCTCACTGTACCTTTCTTGTGAAAGCCAAGTTTAACCCTGAGAATGGCCTATACCGAGAAAAGTGGCATGGCTGCAGAGTTCACTAATGAGGAGTGGCAGGTGATGAGATTTTTACTGGGATTCTTTTGTCCTGACAAGGATTTTGTACTAAATTCAGAAAGCTGTGCAGAGCTACTGGAGAAATTTAATCAGAGATCCTGTGCCTACAACACCGGCAGGTCTGGTTTCTCTCATCTTTGAACCGACACCGGATTTTTTGTCTCCAGCCCTGCTCAATCCAACAGAACGCTCCAGAATGATGACTGTGTTCTCTGCCTGCACTGGCGTGATGGCCACCAGGCTATATGCGGCCATTAAGTACTTAAATGTGGCAGGCTTTTTATTTTACATAATTTAATAACTTAAATTGAAAAAGCCGCATGAAAGTAGCATCTCCAGAATTAGACAGAACAGCTCTTGCTTTTAGGATTTGATTTTATCGTTCCCTAAATATTTCATTTGTGTCTGTGTTATCATTCCAAACAGAGTCTAAGACCCTAAAGTCAGCGACCTTTAATTATCATCTCAGGGTGGCGCCTGTGGCTCAAAGGAGTAGGGCACCAGCCCCATACACCAGAGGTGGCGGGTTTAAAGACAGCTCCAACCAAAAAATGCAAAATGAATAAATAAATAATAATTATCATCTCAATTGCACCTGGCACGGAGCTGAGCTGTAGATGAGATTCCTCCCTGGTCGGGATTCCCAGGGAAATGCTCTGAGCTGGGCGTCATGACTTCTGGTCTGGTCCTGCCACTAACAAGCCAAGTTACTTTAGAAAAAAATATTAATTCACCGAATTACGATCATGAATTCAAGAAAGGCTCATCAGCTGGGTCCCAAATTATTTTTGCAAACTATAAAGCATCCAAGTTTGCAATTATATTACTTTATCAGTAAATACAAGGAGTTGTGCCTCTTAACTTTCTGTTTCAATTGAATAGGAGAGAAATGCTTGGGAATAGGTTGAATCTAGTCTTCCGAGGTTAAATAAGGTACCTGTACATTGTGTTCCTCCCTTCAGGGAGCCTTACCACCTGGGAGTCTCGGCCCTCTCGGAAGAATTTCTTAGGCACTGGCCAATGTTCTGTGTACCAAACAGTCTCAATACCCTGAAAATGTGGATTTGCCTGGGCTGGCATCCTTTGATTTGCAAAGAAGGGACTTCCGCCTAGTGTGCTAACTTCCTCAACTAACTGGGTGGTGGAGGAGGAGTTGGAGTTTGAGTTTGACCCGATAGAAACCACATAAACCCTAATGCGTGTGGCATGGACAGATGCTGAAAGATGACTAAGTAGAAATCAGGAAGGAAAGGGGACAATAGGAGTGACAAATGAGTAGAAACCAGGAGCGGCTGAGTGTCTGTAACCATCAAGTATCAGGGGAGGAGCAGAGCCCATCTGGGATGAAAGGGCCTTCAAATTGGCTCCTAAATGGCCTAATAATGCCTGGTGTCCTTGGAAGCCTGGTTGTGCCGCTGTGTTCTAACTTCCCAGGCGTCCTTTCCTTGAGGCGACCCATGGGCTCCTACCTTGAGGTAACCTAAGAACCTCACCATTCCCTGGCGCGCTAAAAAAAGCTGAATACAGAAATCAACGCTGACTTCCTCAGTCTCTCTGGGCTCACTCACATCAGTCCCAACATTTTGGGGCTGAGCCAGATGACTTTCAAAGCTCTTCTCAGCTATCATTTTCATTTTGACACAAGATTGTACTGAGGCAAAGTGGCTCGTTCTCACAGCAGTGAGGTAGGAACATGAAAGAAAGAGAGGTCACCGCAGTCCAGAGTTGTCAGGAAAGCTTTGTGGAGGGGGTCACTGGAATAAGGATGCTGCCAAGACCTCTCCCCACGTCTAAATTTGACAGAGCTCAGTGGAAGCGGACTGCGGATGTCTGCTAGTTCAATCCTTTTGTTTGCCTGTCTCTGTGTAATAATGCTTCCTAAATAAGTGGGGCTTTTCTCAGTTATAAGTAGGTATTTATTGGAGAGAAAAATAAGATGATTAAAGTCAAGCCATAATTACTCTCACTCCCTAGAGATAGTAACTGTTAACAAATTCAACTATTTCTCTCCTCTGTATATTATTTTTATCTAACATTGCATCACGAGCATTTTTCTGGATAGTAAACATTTTATGACAATTCAATTTTAATAGCACATATATCATATGGATATGCAAAATGTGTTAATGGACTATGTTCAAAGTTTCTCTCATTTCACAATGTTTTTAAAGAATGCCTTGAAGAATATACTTACATATAAACTCCTGAGTACATCTCTGATGCTTTTTTTGGTTGAGCAGCTAAAACAAGTGTTTTGGTCTGTTCAGGGTGCTATAACATAATACCACAGCCCAGGTGACTTAGAAACAACAGGAATTTAATTCTTACATTTCTGGAGGCTGGGAAGCCCAAGATCAAAGTGGCAGCATGCTCTATCATCTTGTGAGGGCCTGCTCCGGCTCATAGATGGCCATCTTATCTATCACCAAGTCCTCACATGGTGAAAGGGGCAAGGGAATCCACCCTCCAGGGCCTATTTTTTGGGGAGGGTGGGGGGACAGAGTCTCACTCTTTAGCCCTGGGTAGAGTGCCATAGTATCATAGCTCACAGCAACCTCAAACTCTTGGACTCAAGAAATCCTCTTGCCTCGGCCTCCTAAGTAGCTGGGATTATAGACAGCTGCCACAACGCCTGGCTGTTTTTTTTTAGAGACAGGATCTAGCTCCCACTCAGGCTGGTCTCGAACTCCTGAGCTCAAGCAATCCACTCGCCTGCCTCAGTCTCCCAGAACACTAAGATTACAGGCATGAGCCTCCACACCTGGCCTCAGGACCTCTTTTATAAGGGCACTAATACCATTCATGAGGGCTCTACCCTCATGACCTTATCATCTCCCAAAGTTCCCACCTTCTAATACAATCACACTGAGGTTTAAAAAAAAAAAAAAAAACCAAAAAAACAAAACAAGAAAACTTCAACATAAAAATTGGGGGGGAGAATAAAAACAATCATTCAATAGCAAAAGAATTTTAAACATTTATACAAGACTTTTCACACTTCCTCTTAAACTATCTCCCAGAAAAGTTACACCTTGTCCGTTTCCTCTAAAACTTTTATCCAATTGATATGTGAATATGAAATATGGTTTTCATTTTCATTTCTTTGATAATTAATGCAATGATCCTGTTTTCATGTATTTAATGGGCTACAAATTTCTCTTTTGTGAATTGCCTCTTGAAATCATTTTTCCTATTTTTCTATTGTTGTTCTTACCTTTTTCTTGTTGATTTGTAAGCTGTCTCTTAATGTGAAGGATGTTGTTATTTGCCCGTGTAAAGATAAAGAATTTGAATTTTCCCTGTTGCTAAAAGGAAAAGAATTCCCTCCTCTCTTTTCTTAAGAGCATTCTCTTGTTTTCATAGTATTTATGAATCCTTTTCTATCCCTTTGATATACATAGAAATCTTTTAAAAGGCTAAATAAGGCACTTACCAGCCTTACAATGTAGAAATATTTTTCTTAGGGGCCTGGGAGCCATCTCTTTGAAATGTAAATATCAAGGAAGAAAGTGCCTCTATTTTCTGGTGTGGTAGGAACTTGCTCTTAGATCTAGCTGTTGCTTGTCAGAGAGATAGGAGAAGTTTTATTTTCCTTCAGATAAAGGCAATTAATAAGCCTAGATAGCTACCCCAATTATTAGGTAAATGTTTAGCCAATGGTTGTCACGTCCTCCATGTGAGGACAAATTACTATGAATCCCAAGGACATGTATGTGATGAATTGTATCTACTGGACTATAGAAAAAGGTCAGATTTCTTTTTATAAGCTCATTAGCATATAACCTGTGATGTGTATCATGGTCTGTTTTAATTCTTATTTAATAATAAATTTGTTGTCTTTATTTTCTAAATTTGTGGAGAAAATTTCCCAGGATGGGCAGGAGACTTTGTTTTTCATTTTTCCCCCCAAATCAAAGTACATGGTCTAAATTGTTTTTGAGCTTTGTTTGTTTCTGTGTTTTTTTTTGTGTTAATTAATGAGCAGGTATTTTATATCCAGATCTATCAATTTTTTCTTTATGTTTTATTTCTATGCTTTTACTCTGAGTTCTTCCTAGCCTAAGAGGAGGTATGTATATTTTTCACTACTTTTTCTTTGTCTTTTACTGTTTTACCATTAGATACTCTAAGCCGATAGGAATTCATTTTGCTATTTGGTGTGAGGTATATATAATATTGTGCTTCCTCCCCCCACCCCAATAACATACCAATTATCAGACACATATTTAATTTCCTCATTAGGAAGATTATACCTATTTTTAAGGGTCTGGTGAGGGATATAAAAAGGGCAATGACATTCAATCAGGCAACATAGCCCTTTAACCCAGCTACCATGATCTGAATACTTGTGTTCTCCCAAAATTCATATGGTGAACCCTAATCCCCAAAGTGACCGTATTAAGAGGCAGGGCATTTTGGAGGTGATTAGGTCGTGAGCGTACAACCCTCATGAATGAGATCAGTGCCCTTCATTTTTTTTGAAATAGAGTCTCATTATGTCGCCCTTAGTAGAGTGGTAGAGTGCCTTAGTGTCACAGCTAACGGCAACCTCAAACTCTTAGGCTTAAACAATTCTCTTGCCTCAGCCTCCCAAGTAGCTGGGACTACAGTTGCCTGCCACAACACCTGACCATTTAGTTGTTCCTGTTGCAGTTGCCATTGTTGTTTAGCAGGCTTAGGCTGGGTTTGAACCCAGCAGTCTGGGTGTATGTGGCCAGCTCCCTAACCAGTGAGCTAGGGGTGCCAAGAGGTGCAGCGAGAAGGCACCGTCTATCAAGCAGAGACGTTAAATCTGTGGGCCCCTTTGTCTTGGACTTCCCACCCTCCACAATTGTCACCAATATATCTCTATTGTTTATAAAGACCCAGTCAAAGGCATTTTGCTAAAACAGCACAAATGGGCCAAGATATCAGCTAAGACAACAACTTCCAAATATGTACCGTTCTCGCTGAGGAACAAACTCAGCCACTAGGCAGTCATATAAAGTGGCAAGTTTGTCACCTTCTTGCACCTCAGTTTTCTTGGCTATAAAATAAAATTTCCTTCCTTACAAAAAGTCCCTTCATAGGGAATCCCTGAAGAATTGAATTAGTTAATACCTGAAAAGAGCTTAGACCAATGCCTGATACCAATAAGCACTAATAAAAATATTTGTTAATAATACTATAATCATTTCATGATTGATAAATATATTTAAGATGGAGGCATGTCTTCTGGAAAAGCTGTTGTTAAACCAATGACAGCGTTGTAATCATTACCACGTGAGAAGAGAGGCGTGGTGTGAGTTGTGTCCGTCTGTTAAGCCCCGTGTCTCAGCCTGAGTTTCCTCACCTGCTAATTCCTCACAGATTTGTGATGACTTTGAACATTGAAGTACATGGCGTGCTACTTTGCTGGGGTTGCCACTATGAACTACCACACACTGGGTTGATGAAACAAGAAAAGTGTAAAATCTCACAGTTCTGGAGCCTACAGGTCTGAGGTGAAGGTGTGGGCAGGGTTGATTACCTCCAAGGGCTGTGAGAGGGGATCCACTTTAGGTCCCATTCCCTGGCTCCTAGATGGCCATCTTCAAGTATCGTGGAGTTCTCCTACATGGCTCCTTGTATCCCAATTTCCCTTTTTTATAAGAACACCTCTGGTGCAGTATAATGCACCAGAGTCCACCTTAATAACTTTACTTTAACTTGATTAGCTCTTTAAAAGCTCTATTTCCAAATAAAATTCACATTCTGAGACACTGAGGGTTAGGACTTCAACATATGAATTTTAGGGAACCCAATCTAACCCATCACACACTCTGCCCATGTGTCATGACCAGCAGGCATAACCATGGCCAGTAGTGCCCATGTGGGGTCACATACTCTGACACTCAAAAGGACACACACTTAGAAGCAGAAGACTTGTAAATATTGCTAATTCAATTCTTTAAAGGTTTCATTTTTGACTTGAAAAAATGGACTTTACTAGATAAATAATCACTTAAATTCAATTTTTTTTCTTCACATGGCCCACATCACAAAATCTCAAAACTGCAGATGCTGCCATGGATGTGGAGAGAACACTTTTACACTACAAAGAACTTAAGCTAGACCTCCCATTTGATCCTGCAATCCCATTACTGGGCATCTACTTAGAAGAAAAAAATCCTTTAATCATAAGGACACTTGCACTAGACTGTTTATTGCAGCTCAATTTACAATCACCAAAATGTGGAAACAGCCTAAACGCTCCCCAACCCAGGAATGGATTAACAAGCTGTGGTACATGTACACCATGGAATACTATTCAGCCATTAAGAAAAGGAGACTTTACAGCCTTTGTATTAACCTGGATGGAAGTGGAACACATTATTCTTAGTAAAGCATCACAAGAATGGAGAAGCATGAATCCCATGTACTCTATTTTGATATGAGGACAATTAATGACAATTAATGACATGGTGGGGGTGAGGGAAGGCGAGAGCAGAGAGAGAAAGAATGAGGGAGGGGTGGGGAAAGGAAGAGCTGAGAGAGGGAAGGAGCGAGGGGTGTGGGGTCTTGGTGAGTGCCACAGCTTTGGGGGGCAAGACACAGTTGTAAGAGGGACTTTACCCAACAAATGCAATCAGTGTAACCTGGTTTCTTGTACCCTCAATGATACTAACAATAAAAAAAAAGTTAAAACAATTTTTCTTCCCTTTTTTTAATCTGTTAATGAGGAATAAGTTCTCAGACACATGAACCCTACATAAAATTTAGACGAAATTAGAAACCTTTCAAAGTAAAACTCTTAGTGAAACTGTTATGTATTCAGGAAAGCAGTCTCATTCTTAACATGATTAACATTAAATCTACATGTCTGAGTAGACACTACTCATTATGATAACAGACTGTGCTTGAATTTGCTTTACAAACACCAGAGCAAGGATGAATGTGAAAATAGTACTGCAGATACATTTTTTTTCTTCTAAAGGTAGCTGGAAATCACATAAAGGTCTTCATAATAATTGTAGCCTCTGGCAATGTGACTCAATAAAAATCCCATCAATTCTACAGCACTTTGATGTCTCCTCACATGAATTATTAGGGAGCTGCTGTGGGAATTAGTCATAGGCATGGACAGAAAAAGAAAAAGCTGTAGGTAGGCAGGAGCAATCTGCAGGACATTTTGTTTATTTGTACCAGGGAGGGGTGCTCACAGTCCTCCCCCTCCCAGGGTTGATTTGGGACATCTATTCACATCATAAAAGGATGCAAACAGAAGTTCACAGAATAGGAGAAAAAAGTGAAAACAGCTAAGGGACACGATGAAATGCACTTGACGGTCGGAGTGCACAGGAGGCGCGGGCTCACCTTTCTTCACTCTAAAGGACCTGAGCTCGAGATAATACAGTGAGTTCATTTGAAAGCAGACAGGCTTTGGTTGGAATTCTACTCCTGGCATTAATAGACTTTGAATAATCACTTAATTTCTCAGAGCCCAGGGGTAATAATGCCAACTCTGCAGAAGTAACATGCTAACAGAAATGTTCCGACCATGTGGGAGCAACCAATAATGCCCAGCCTGTATTTGTGGGTCATCATCAGGATGTAAGCGATGCTAATAAGAAAGGCAATGCTAATCATAATGACAATGATAATGGAGAACAACTCCAACATAAGATTGTCTCAAGGCCCTATGAGCTACTCAAGCATTTGCACCTAAAAGTCTCAGCCTGCCCCATAGCAGGGCTGTGCCACATGGTTGGAATTCTACCTCCCTCCTGCCTCTGTGTTTGGTAGATGCTTAGTAGGGAACAGATGAATCTATTAAGACAATTTCCTCCACCAGGACAGGACAACCACAGTGCATTCCTTTTGGTTGGGTAATCAAAAGGTTTAGTTTCTTCCAGGGTTGATGGAAGTGGAGCAAATATTGTGAGCCAGAGAGGAACATCGGCATTAAAACGTGGTTCTATTCACAGAAATCTGATCTTGCCATGCCAATTTGCAAAGAAATTTTTCTCTATTTAGGATCGTCAGGAAATAGATTGCTAGAAAAATTCTAAAGTAATAGATCAACGGTTAATTAGCTATTTGAATGTTGTCCATAGATGAAATGAGCTATAATATAACTTTGATCACCAACTACACTGTAGTTTCTTTAAGGATGATTCTGGTTTTGCTGGTTCCGAGCCTCCTGGGAAAGAGGATTGTGAGTATATGAGCATGTCCACATGCTTCTGTGTAGACATAGCAGTGAGTAGGCTGGAAATCAAAATTCTCTCATTATTGGGCAGCCTGTGGCTCAAAGGAGTAGGGCGCCTGCCCCATAAGCCGGAGGTGGCGGGTTCAAGCCCAACCCCGGCCAAAAACTGCAAAAAAAAAAAAAAAAAATCTCTCATTATAATCTCCTTAGGGGCTCAGCTAAAGGGAGGTGGCAGGAGTCATTTGGGTGGCTGTTAATACAGGAAATGCAATCTCTAAAATAACCTAACGTTAAGCACTTTCAATAGAAAACAATGCACTTTCTTCAACACATTGTGTTTCAGCTTTCTTTATTTGCTTCCAAGTTTATTCTGTATAATATAACCTTTACTTCTCAAATATTTTCCCCGTAGGGAATTTGTAGTAGAGTTAGCTAAGCACTGCATTGGCAGGAGTTCTTCATCCTGTAAGCCAGCACCCTATGGAGCCTGTTAATCTTTGTTTTAAATATATACAATTCAAAAACATGTGTTGAATCAAAGGACTGTGCCAGAATGGAATAGGTAAAGGATGACTGAGTCCCAGCTCATGTCCTCTGGGATATCAAACATCTTTCCAGAGGGAAGATGGAATTAATCCTAACAGTGCGGGGGTGGGGGTGGGGTGGGGCATGTCTGGAAATGTTCTTGAAAATAGTGGTACTCGAGTTAAAATTTGGCAGATGAAGTTGTTACCAGAATGTCTTTCTTTAGTAGGTCCTTGGTCTTGGGGATTTGAAGAATGAACCCACAGACCACAGATAGGTAAGATAGGATAGACAGAAAGGAGTAAAAAAGGAGTAAAAAACACTGAGCTTCTGGCAAAGGGAAAGACCCAAGTTGAAAGTCTCTTGCATGAGTCCTTTGTTAAGGGTGCATATAGGATTCAGTCTTTGCAGCTTTTGTCGCAGGGAAAGAATTAGGGTATGTGCTCCCTATTCAAGATGAAACCACCCCAAACCTTTCAGGTTGCTTCATTCATGACTCTGCTAGAGCTCAGAGGGTGTATCTGGAAAGGGCACCCTGTTTGGGCCTAGAGACGGGGGTCTGATTTCTGGGATCATCTGGACCTAGAGAATGGGGAATCCCTGTCCAGCCCTCAGTGGAAGAACCCTGTATCCAAGTAGTCATTCTAAATGGAAGCTACAGATTGAACAAAACCCAAGGAATGAAAAGGGCTCATGAATGAAATGATTTAAACCATACTGTTAATGAATCGTCATCACCTTGTGTGCTCTGAGCTGGGATCCCTGTAACAAGAGGCAGATCAATAACAACAAAAGCCCCCCAAGGACTTTATTAGCATGTATCTCTTACATACGCAAGGGAGATACTCAGGAAATAAGTAGTTCTCAAGGAAGTGGTTTTTATAACATCTTCACAACATCATAAACATCTGATTTATATAACATCTTCACAAAGAATGATAAATTTCTGAAGAAGAAGTAAGACAAAAGAAAGTGACCTTGAGTTCTTTAGAATTATTAGAATTATTAGAAAGCAGATATATGGTAATTAGATGCAGGTTAGGAATATTTGTTTTGCAAATTATTAGAAGGCAGATATATGGTAGATAGAGGCAGGTTAGGAATATTTGTTATACAAATTCCTCTGGTGCTGTCATTGGGCTGATAAGGACCTATCTTCATTGATCAGCCTTTGTCCTTCCTGATAGACAGGACAGGCAGGAGGAATACCTTCATAATTTATGTCCTACTTTTAGGCAATTAAGAAGAAAGCAGAGAGCTTTTCTTGTATCTAGTTTTTCTCAATTGCCTTTGATTCAAAATAGTCCTTATGCCAAATTGGCACATTCCATTTGTAGAAGCCAAAGGGAAAGATTCTTTTTACCGCCCCCCCCTTTTTTTATTGTTGGGGATTCATTGAGGGTACAAGAAACCAGGTTACATTGATTGTATTAGTTAGGTAAAGTCCTTTTTACAATTGTGTCCCACCCCCAAAAGGTACCCACACACCAAGACCCCCATCCCCTCCCTCCCAAAGGGAAAGATCCTTTTGGTCCTCTGAAGGTTCACTGAAAAACCAACTTACAAAGGGAAAATCAACTGGAAAAAAAGACATAGAAATTAATATACATGGGAACCATCAGTATGAAGACCCAAAGATACTGAGAGGTTATTCCAAGACATGAATAAGAGTAAACAGAGTCTAGGTTCTATGTGGGCAATGTGCCCTTTATTCACTCAGTCATGAGTGGGCTGAGTTCAAAAAGGAAGTTAGCACATGGGTTAAGGTGGGGTGGGAATATAAGGATTCATGGGGTGGGGACTGGTGCACGCATTCCTTTCTGAGTAGGATTTGTGCACTTGTTTCTGTGCCCCTGAATTCGGTTTTATTTGGGGTGGGTCCCTGTGCTTGGCCCTATCATCCCTGTCTTTTTAGTCTATTATAAGGAGGTGGAGTGATGGGCATGGGGTCTCTTTGACTGCTCTCTTTTACAGGAGCACTCTTGGGTCTTCAGTCTGAACTGATTGATATCTGCATATGAGCAGTTGTTTTTCGGGTGACTGCCTGATCAATAAATCAGGAGATGAGATGGAGGACTACTGGTCTGAAACTGAGAATGAGAAAGGTCATAATTAGTGGCCCTAAAATATGAAGTAACCAAGGAGGCCAGGAATCAAATAAGCATAAGGGATTAGAAGATTCAAGATTTGTTTATCTCTGTTTGATTCATTCTTGGAGTTCTTTTTTTGAGACAGAGCCTCAAGCTGTCACCCTTGGTAGAGTGCCGTGACATTATAGCTCACAGCAACCTCCAAATCCTGGGCTCAACCAATTCTTCTGCCTCCGCCTCCCAAGTAGCTGGGACTACAGGCGCCTGCCACAATGCCCGGCTATTTTTTTTGGCTGCAGCCGTCATTGTTGTTTGGGGGCCTGGGCTGGATTGAACCCGCCAGCTCTAGAATTATTAGAAAGCTCAGGTGTATGTGGCTGGCACCTTAGCTGCTTGAGCCACAGGCACCGAGTCTGTTCTCGGAATTCTTTTACTTTGCCTGTGATTATTCCTGACTGGTTGACAAAGAAACAACATTTGTCTCCCAGAAAAATGCATATACCTCCTTTTTAAAATCATTCTTTGTGAAGATGTTATATAAACCAGAGTTTTATGCCACTTCGTTGAGAGCTACATTTTTTTTTTCTGCTGTAAGTAAATCTAAGGCTCGGCAATTTTTGAGGACTACTGCTGCTAAAGAATTAATTTGGGTTGTAGGGTGACTAAAGACTTGGCTACCCTTTTCATATCTTTGTTGACTTCTTCAAATTGCCATCAGGACCCATCACCGAGATCTCTGTTTGTCATAAAGGACCTTTGTAGGAGGGTAGGGTGAAGTAAGTAATCCCAGTATCAATGAGAAAAGAGATTGGCTTACCTTCCACTATTAGATTTACCCAGTTCTGTCTTAGTGATCATCCACGGGGCTTCCCGCATCTCTGGGAACCGTCAATTTTCAGTGGCCAAGCCCAAGAGGTTGGAATTGAGCCAGGTCCTGGGAGTGACTGTGGACCTGATCCCCAGAAGGACCTGGGGGTAAGGACCTGAGCAGTCAGACTTCCAGTGAGGACCTCTGTAGGCTGGACACAGCTTGGGAAGGGGGTGGATGTGGACACTCCCTAGCCCAGTGGCCAGCTTTACCACCCTTAAAGCACTGTCCCAGGGGAAGTTTCCCTTTTCCAGACTGCCCAGAGGAGTTTCAAGAAGTAGCCGGGGTTTGTGTAATGGCAGAAGCCAGTAACTGGAGCTCTGAGAGGCACCGCCACTTGAAGGCCTCATCCCAGTTATTGAAACCCTTGAAGGCCAGGTTGATGAGATCTCATTGTGGGGGTCTGAGGGGGGGGGATTTTTGGAGTTTTTTCCAGATGTCAGGTGCAGACTGGGAGATAACATGCAGGTTGATAATGAGCCTGCCCTCGCTGCTCTCGGTGACAAGGCAGCATAGCAGTGGAGGGCATCGATAAGACGGGCTAAAGACTGGGCAGGATTTTCACCCTGTTCCTGGGTTATTTGTTTCACTTGGTCATAATTGACGACCTCATGGGCTGCTTTTTTAAGTTCCTCTCGGAGAAACCGGACCATGTGGTTTCAGTTGGAGAAACGGCAACTCCAAGAGTGTCATTTTGGTAATTCCAGTTGGGGTCTTCCCAGGGGACAGCCCCAGCACTCGGCAGCAGGGTTTTGTCTGTTCTCTGTAGATCTGCAGCGTGGACCTGGGCCTGGGGCCAGACCTGCTCCCCCTCCTCTGAAATTAGGGTGGAGGTGTGAATAACATGTAAATCACGCCAGGTCAGACCACATGATTGGGTTACATATCTGAATTTCTGAGAGCATTTTGTGGGATCTGCGAAGAATGAACCTAGTTTCTGAATTATGTGGGACAGTTCTGAGAGAGAAAAGGGGGCATGAATCCTGATGATACCTTCTGTTCCCACAACTTCTTGGAGGGGGTACAGAAGTTGTGGTGACCCAGAAATGGAAGGTCCAAAGGCGTGGCCAGATCTGTTTGAGGTGGGGAAGTTGGGTCTGCCATTTTCCCCTTCCCACCTGGGGGCGGCAGAAGGCTGGTAGGGGGCAGTGGAGAGAGGGGGGATGGGGTGGAATTCTGAGGGTAGGGAGGAGGCTGAGGTGGGGGAGACCATGAGGGAGCAAAAGAGGGACGATTATCTGCTGGGTCGAAGAAAGATAGTAGAGAATTGGAGGATTTGGGGGTTCAAGGGGGGTTGGTTTGGTCTGTGGAAGAATCTTGTGAAGTTTCACAAGATGAACACAAAGAAGGAATGTTCTGGAGGAGGAGGAAGACCTGGTGTGACGGATCTCCGACCGCCAGTTCCCTACAGTAATTGTTGAGGCCAGAGAGGAAGGAAAGGTCAAAGGCCATTTTCAGGCCATTGTGAGCCATTGTCTAGTTTGTACATAGGCCAAGCAGTATTATAGAAACAGATGAGGTGTTTAGGTTTAAGGTCAGGATAAAGGCTGCAGTTCTCAACCTGTGGGTCACGACCTCTTTGTTTAATGTAGCAACACAAGCAATTAGGAAGGTTGAGAACCACTGGTGTAGAGGCTTGAGGTGAGTTAAGAGGCAGCTTAAAGGTGAAGAAGGGGGAATCTGTGACTGAGCAGTCCCCGTATCGGAAATGGAGGTAGACAATTGATGAGGTTAAAGCAAAGATAAAAAGAAAAATTATAGGGTGGCCTCTGTGGCTCAAAGGAGTAGGGCACCGGCCCTATATACCAGAGGTGGCGGGTTAAAACCCAGCCCTTACTAAAAACTGCAAAAAAAGTGTTATGGGAGGAAGAGGTGGCTGAGGCTGGGACCAGGGAGGTTACCAGGCATCCCCCATAGACCTTTCACCAGCCCAAAACCAGGCCCAGGGCAGGGGTCCCCACACACTAGGCACTGGATGGGCGAGTCTGACTGTCAGGGTCAGTACGTGACTGGTGCCAGCTTTGGGAAGCATGAACTCCCAGAGTTTTTGGCCCAGAAATAGGGGGAGAGGGAGAACTGGAGTGGAGAAAGGGAAGAGACGTTGAAAGGCTCAGAGAGGAGTCCAGGTTCTGAGTGGGGAACCTTTATTCCCTCAGGCGTGTGTGGGCTGAGTTTGAAAAGGAAGTTAGCATGGGTTAAGGCAGGGTGGGAATGGAAAAGTTTGGGGGGGTGGGGATTGGTGCACTCAGGCCTTTCCGAGTGGGACTTGTGCGCTCATTTCTGTGTCCCTAGGCTTGGTTCTATTTGGGGCAGGTCCCTGCACTTAGCCCTGTCAGATACAGGGAAAATTGTCCATATTTTTTGCCTAGGCTTCACAAAGTATGGGAAATGTGTGGAAAAATGATTGGACAAAAAGGGTATAATCTAATGCTAATAGACGGAGTGGGTAAATGCCTCAAAGCCTCTCGGTCTGATTCTTCATGGCCTGTCTGAGCTGCATTCCTGCCTCTGAGTGTGGGGGCAGGGCCCTCTCTGGAATAGGAGTCTATGACCTACAGTCAAGTAAGTTAGGACAGATAATTTCTTTATGTCCAATTCATATGCAAAAAGGCAGAGGAGAAATGAGAGTAATATTTTGAGGTTTTATGGCTGGCTTTAGGGAAAAGGAGTGCTGGTTTCCATGACCTGCCTGATGGGAGAGGGATTCTAACTTCCATCTAGCCTTGGGGGACAATGGGACTGAAAGACGGGAGTGCAGGAGAAAGCCAGAGAGATACTTTTATGTCTGTTGTTGCTTCTTAGACCTTCATTTTGGGCATTATTTTCTGAGCTTCAACATGCTACCCTTTAAATGACGTCATACTCAGTTTTAATTTTGTTCTGAAGAAAGCTTGAATCAACCAACCACAAAATGTAACAAAAACTTCAACTATTGTGGGTGTCTGCTCCTACTGATCAAACAACAAAATGTCGTCGACATGATATGTACAAGTACAAGGTACTGTGCAAATGTAGAACATCTTCATTAATATTAGTCTGTTCTCACTGTGGCTACTCCTGAAGTCATGTATGGGGAGAATCTCTGCCCTGGACAGGTTCTGACACAGATTATATACAGGAAATGTCCACATTGCTTACTCCAGGTCCTAGTTCTCCAGGACTCTTCCCTACTGTGATAAGCTAGGGTAGTGCATGTAAGCGTTAGCAAGATGTTCTCAATCACACCCCAATGGTAAATGCTCTTCTACCCCGGGACACAAGAGAGATAGGAACAGGACATTTTGGTTGCTTGGCTGGATGGAAAGCAGGGCTAGAGTCATCAGTAGAAGGAGATAGGGAAGAATTAAAAAATACCATTAGACTTGTTCTATGGAACCAAAATTCTCATTGTTTTATATCACATAGAAAATATGTATTTTTCTAGCCTGTAATTCTCAAACCCTAATGTGACATGTTTTTATCACTAGGAACGAGGCTATTTCTTGGTGTTTCATTGTTAGCAATACTTGTACACCCATAAGCAGGAATAGAAAAATAGGGAAACATTTTAGACTGAAGAATGAGATAGCTGATTTTCTCTTACTTGGTCTATAGACAATACATTCCATTTCCATTTTCCTTTTATTGCCTCAACTTTAGATAAAACAGGCCAATAGATCAATAAATGTCATTTTCTCATGGCTAAAATAACAAAGTGAGTACGAGCATCAGGCTTCCAGGCCCCAATGTACTGAATGTCATCGCGTTGGCCACCCCATGATATCACAGCCAGATACAATATTAAGTTCCCTTATAAGAAAAGATTAAAAATGATTACCCATTTTTACCTCTTTTTTATTAGCATTTTTCTTTAGTATCATTCTTTTTTTTCTTTTTATTTTTTTTTTGAGACAGTCCCACTTTGTCAATCCTCGGTAGAATGCTGTGGCTTCATAGCTCCCAGCAACCTCAAACTCTTGGGCTCAAGTGATCCTTTCGCCTCACCCTCCCAAGTAGCTGGGCCTACAGGCACCCAAAACAATGCTGGTTTTTCTATTTTTAGTAGAGATGGGATCTTGCTTTTACTCAGGCTTATCTCAAACTCCTGAGCTCAAGAAACCCACCGTCTTTTGGTTCCTGTTAGGACTACAGGGGTGAGCCACTGCACCTAGCCTTTAATATTATCCTTCACTTCAAATTTTTAATTGAAGTGGAAATTACTATAAATGAAGCAACGTGGTTAACAACAACAACAACAAACCCTTACCATGTTCATCTGTTTCAGACAGAGCTGAAAAGTTCCTTGAAGACCGTTGGTGTTCAACACCCCCCTAATACTTCTGAGTATCCGATGCCCACAGACAAGAGCCTGACCCAAGGTCGCAGTGGGCATTTTTTAATAGTTGTCAAACTAGAGGCGGGTGTGTTGTCACACTAACGTGAGCTGAGCGTGAGAGAGGAGGCTCTCCAGGCAGACACTGGTTGGAATAAGTGTTTTCAGGGTGATGCCAGTGGGCGGAATGGGGAAGAGAGTGATAAGAGGGCAGAGTTACTATTTTTAGTGGTTCAGTCCACTCGGTGGCTGGGGAAAGGAGCTGACTCAGGCAGCAGCACAGGGAGACGTGGAGGTCATGGGTGAGCAGCAGACGGAAGGCGTTTGCTCCGAAGGTCAGACACTGCACCTCCACCTCAGAAGAAAGAGGCAAGCACCTTGCTGAGCAGCCCAGAACAGAAATAAACCCAAGGGCACACGAGGGCAGTGCTGAAGATAAACAGCATCCAGGTCCC
>CAUYRH010058636.1:0-10949 GCA_963574655.1 Perodicticus potto
GACATTGCATTTAAAAAAACAAAACAAAACAACACGGCTCGGCGCCTGTGGCTCAAGAGGCTAAGGCGCCAGCCACATACACCTGAGCTGGGTTCGAATCCAGCCCGGGCCTGCCAAACAACAATGACAGCTGCAACCAAAAAACGGCCGGGCATTGTGGCGGGCGCCTGTAGTCCCAGCTACTTGGGAGGCAGAGGCAGGAGACTCGCTTGGGCCCAGGAGTTGGAGGTTGCTGTGAGCTGTGATGCCACCACACTCTACCCAGGGGACAGTTTAAGGCTCTGTCTCAAAAACAAACAAACAAACAAGCTCCTAGAAGTTACTAGTAGTGCCTGATGAAAACTGTCCTCTGACAGAATAAGCCATTATTCAGATCACCTGGTTGATCACACATCGCAAGGCTGTTAATGGGTGGCTCAGTCAATCAGTTGAGCTAAGACTCTTCCAAGTCACAGACACCCCCACAGCAAGGCTCTTCAAGCAAAAACTAAACCCCTCCTGTTGCTCTAGACTCAGATCAACGCATCCCTATCCTAACAACCCAAAGACTACAACCTTTCCCATGCACCGTAAAAAAGAGGCCAAAGCTGGGAGTCTGTGGGGTCCCCAAGTTCACTCACTTGTCTTCTGCGAAACTTTTCCCAGTAATAACATTCTTTCCTTGGGGGACATAGTTCCAATATTCTTCCACAATGCCAATGTGGTATGTTCTGGTAACTGTGCCAACCAGCCCAGCCAGACCCAGGAATGTCAGGAGGATGCCGCCAGCCTGCTCTTTCCGAGGCATTTGTGGATGTGACTGGGGCAGGCGGCCTGCAGGGAAGACAACCCTGGACGGTCCCTCCCCTTCACTCAGCTCCTCCTCCTCAGGTAGCTCAGGGTTAGGACAGAGTGAGGACTCTTATGAGCAAAGCCAGCTCCACGGGGAGTTGCTATGACAACAAAACCTGTGCCAGACAGTCAGGAAATGTGTAACTGGCTGACTTATTTACTGCTGGAGCCAAACAGGCCTGTTTCTTGTACGTTTCAGTACTCTGCTCTGACATCATCATTCATCTTTGCTGAGATGGTAGTGTAACAACTTGAGCTAATGGCTTTCCCTCACCCCTCCTCCTTTTTTTTTTTCCATACCTATTACAGGAACATATTAAAATCTGAAAAGTGGGCTGGGCTGAGTGGAGCATCAGGAAATAGTCTAAGCACTAGAGAAGGCCCCATCTCTACCAGGAAGACAGAGGAAGTGATATAATCACCCTCCAACATGTTTTATGAGGCTACATGAAACAATCAACTCACATAATAACATGTGTGACAACATTGTAAATACCCACTAATTCTTCACTGCCTCATATGCCATCTCTGCCAAATCCTCTCACGTTCCAGCAAAAATGAGAAGCTTAGCTGTTCAGTTCAGCCAAAGTTTTAGAGGCCATCACCTCCGTACAGGGAGCCACCTTTCTCCAGATGAATGAAAATGGTAAAGGAGGGGTACCCTTCCAGCATGAAGACAAGTGACAGTAAAGAGTCTTTGGGCCAAATGGGGAGTACCCTTCTGTGTGCTCCAATCTGTGTCCTACATTATCAGTATAGAAAGAGACCTTGTTCAACCTTGGAAGCGTGTCAATTTGACCCCCATGCAAAATTTCTCTTGAGGCAGCAGCCATAGAAAGAAGGAAACAGTCCTCTGGGCTTTGACATTGAACAGACCTGAGTTTGGAGCTGAGTCCCACCAGTTACTCACTCAGTGATATCGAGGAATCATTTAACCTCTCTGAGCCTCGGATGTAAAACAAGGATGGAGGGATTCTTAAGTAGAGTCAAAAAGATGACGTCTGCAGAGTGCCTCCCACAGCCCCCAGCGCAGGACAGGTGCTCAGTAAGTGTTAGAGTCCTTCCCGCCCACTCACACCCTCCAAGAGAGACTGCATTGGTCTGTGTATCTGCCGACTTGTGTTTCCACTGACATTTTGCAGCTTTCTTCCCAAAGTCCCATCCACCACGCCTTCTATCAGTGTCAAGTAAGAGAATTCTTTTCCTTTACAGTGTAGATTCTCTATAAATGTTCCAATCAAAGGTTTTGTATTAACATCCATCTTAACTGACAAAAGATATAGTATGCTCCTTCATAGCCAAGCTCTTAAGATCTTCTTTTTTCTTTTTTTCTTTGAGGCAGGGTTTCACTCAGTCTCCCTGGGGTTGAGTGCTATGGCGTCATAGCTCACAGCAACCTCAAACTCTTAAACTTAAGCAATCCTCTCTCTTGTCTCAGTCTCTTGAGTAGAGGACTACAGGTGCCCGCCACAACACCCCGCTAGTTTTTTCTATTTGTAGAGACAGGGATCTCGATTTGCTTAGGCTAGTTTGAACTCCTGAGCTCAGGCCATCCGCCTGCCTTGGCCTCCCAGAGTGTTAGGTTTATAGGCATGAACCACTGTGCCGTCCTCTTAACATCTTTGATTTATTGATTTGTTTTAGGTCAAGAATACTGGTAGAAGAATTGCCATAGCACTTTTCCCCATAACACAGATCTCCTCTTTGATGTGGGTTTGAGCGCTTTGTATGAGTTTGACACTTTAAAAGTCACTATGGAGAAGAATACAGTGGGTGGACCTGAGCATGGCCTCAAAATAACTAGGGAGTGGGAGGCTCCTGTGGCTCAAAGGAGTAGGGTGCCGGCCCCATATGCCGGAGGTGGGGGGTTCAAACCCAGTCCCGGCCAAAAACTGCAAAAAAAAAAAAAAAAAAGAATTAGGGAGTTAGGAGTTAGGAGGCATTTGGAAATGTCTCAGACCAAATAGTTTTTTGTTTATATCCCAGAGAAGCAGGCTATCTGCACCTATCACAAACTTCATTAGGATATATTCACCGTTGCCCTCCCCTAATTCTTTTGATAGGAGAAATAAAAGGTATAAGTATTACAGATCAAAAAGATGAAGAGTTAACTTTCCTACCCACAATACTGAATGTATCTGATGAAAACCCCGGAGAAGGCCTAAATTCTGAATTGCCTAAATTCTGTTTAAAAAACTAGATATGCAGGAGAAGAGATGTGGTCAAGAAAACCAGAGGTGCCATAGCAAGTGAAATACATGCATTTAATCAATTTATAAGAGAGAATTTGGTTACTGAGGGACAAAAGAGGGAAAGAATTCACTAAAAATAGGGTTCCTGGAAAGCTCTCTTAATTTTTTCCTTACTCTAGGACAATAATGGTGCTACTCAAAGAGCATCTGAATTCTGTAAGAGCTAAAGAAAAGAAAATAAATTGATGTGAAACAATGCAGTGCACCGATCACGCTCATTTCTCAAAATAACAGTTACATACAAGATGTGGTTGACAATGTCTAAAAGTCAACTAGGAAACCTGAAAGTAATAATGTAATAAATACTTCAACTCCATTGGATATGATTGAATCATAAATAATAAAGTGAAAACCACCGTTTATCGAATGTGGGGGATGGCCCGCCCAAGATATTCACTCCATTCTTCAAAACATGTACCAGATTTGAGATACGGTAAATTTGATGTCATGCATCAAGAAAACAGAAATATAATCCTACACCGAATCATATTTCTCTGAAATATAATACAGGCATACCTCAGAGATATTACAGGTTTGGTTCTACGACCACTGCAATAAAGCAAGTCACATAACTTTTTTTTAGTTTCTTAATACATATAAAAGTAATGTTTACTTTATCATCTATTCAGTGTGAAATACTATTGTGTCTGGAAAGACAATGTACATACCTTAATTTAAAAGAACTTTATTGCTAAAGCATCACAAGAATGGAGAAACATGAATCCCATGTACTCAAGTTTGATATGAGGACATTTAATGACAATTAATGACACGGTGGGGGTGGGGGAAGGGGAGAGCAGAGAGAGAAAGAATGAGGGAGGGGTGGGGAAAGGAAGAGCAGAGAGAGGGAAGGGGTGAGGGGGGTGGGGTCTTGGTGTGTGCCACACGTTTTGGAGTCAAAACACGATTGTAAGAGGGACTTTACCTAACAAATGCAATCAGTGTAACCTGGTTTCTTGTACCCTCAATGAATCCCCAACAATAAAAAATAAATAAATAAAAAATAAAAATGACTTTATTGCTAAAAAATGCTAATGATCATCTGAGCCTTCAGCAAATCATAATCCTTTTGCTGGTGGAGGACCTTGCCTTGGGTCATTGGTGTCTGCTGACAAGTCAGGGTGGTGGCTGCTGATTGCTGGGGTGGCTGTGACAATTGATAAAGTCTGCTGCATCAACCGACTCTCCTTTCACAGGATTTCTCGATAAGAAGGGAACACTCATGCACTGTTGGTGGAACAACAAACTGTTAATAGCCTCTACGGAAAGAAGTATGGAGAGTTCTCAAAGAACTAAAACTAGACTTACCATTTGATCTTGCAATTTCAGTATTAGGCATTTACTCAAATAAAAAAAAGACATTTTACCATAGAGACATTTGCACTAGAATGTTTATAGCCTTGCAAGTTCATAATCGCAAAGATGTGGAAACAACCCAAGTGCCCACCAACACACAAATGGATTAATAAACTGTGATATGCATATACCGTGGAATACTATTCATCCCTAAAAAAGATGGAAATTTTGCATCCTTTGTAACCACCTGGATGGATTTGGAGAACATTCTCCTAGGTAAAGTATTGCAAGATTGGAAAAACAAGCATTACATGTTCTCATTACCAATTTGAAACTAGGAGATGAACAATTACAGACCCACACAAGAGAAAATCTCAATTAAACTCAAACAGGGAGCCTCTTTGCCTACTTGTCCTGGTAATGGAGGCCCATCCACTGTCTATGGTCAACATGTCCTGCTCTGTAAGCTTTCTTACTGTGTAGATCTATCTTTCCCTTCCTCTATAAACTTTATTTTGTCCTAGCCTTAAAAATAAACAAATAAACTCAAGAAGGGAGGAGGGGAGAAGGAGGTTCAGTAGCTTCCCACCAATAGGGTAATGCATGGATCTCTGTCACACTCCCTGGATACAACTACAACTCTGATTTTTACCTGTCATGTGTACATTATATAACCTAATGGCTTGTACCTTCATATGACTCTGAAAGTTAAAAAGAATGAAAAAAAAAAAAGATTTCTCTATAGCATGTGATGTTGTTTGATAGCATAGTACCCACAGTAGAACTTCTTTCAAAGTTGGAGCCAATTCTCTCAACCCCTACCACTACTTAACAACTAAGTTTATGTAGTATGCTTAATCCTTTGTTGTCATTTTAACAATGTTCACACCAACCTCACCAAGAGCCGATTCCATTTTTAGAAACCCCTTTCTTTGGTTACTATAGCCTTGGAGTATAATTTGAAGTCAGAAAGTATGATGCCTTTAGATTTGTTCTTTTTGCTTAAGATTACTTTGGCTATTTGGGCTCTTTTTTGGTTCCAGATGAAGCTTAGAATTATTTTTTCTAGATCTGTTGAATATGATGTAGGTATTTTGATGGGGATTGTGTTGTGTCTGTAAATCACTTTGGGAAATAAATTTTTTTGCTGTTGTTGGCCTGGACTGGGTTTAAACCCGCCACCGCTGGCCTATGGGGCTGGTGCCCTACTCCTTTGAGCCACAGGCACCACCCAGGAAATAAAATTTTTTACAACGTTGATTCCACCAATCCAAGAACAAGGTATATTTTTCCATTTGTTTATGTCATCTATGACTTCTTTCATCAGTATTTTGTAGTTCTCCTTGTAGAAGTCTTTCATCTCTGAGGTTAAGTACATGCCTAGGCATTTCATTTTCTTCATAGTCATTGTAAATCGTATTGAGTTCTTGATTTGACTCTCAGTTTCAATGTTATTAGTATGTATAAATGCCATTGACCTGTGTGCATTGATTTTTATAATCTGAGACTTTGATGAATTTATTTATCTTTGCTTATTCATAAGAAGTAACTCCTCATCTGTTCAAGTTTTCTCAGGAGATTGTAGCAATTCAGTCACATTTTCAGGATCCATGTCTAATTCTAGCTCTCTTGCTATTTCCACCACATCTGCAGATCCTTCTTCCACTGAGGTCTTAAACCCCTCAAACTCATCCAGGAGGATTAGAATCAACTTCTTCCAAATTCCTGTGAATGTGGATATTTTGACCTCCTCTCATGAATCACAAATGTTCATAATGGCATCTAGCATGGTGAATCCTTTCTAAAAGGTTTTAAATTATTTTTCCCAAATCCATCAGAGGAATCACTAAGGCAACTGTATCTGTACAAAATGTATCTCTTTAATACTAAGACTTGGAAGTTGGAATTACTCTTTCATCCATTGACTGCAGAGTGCATATTGTGTTAGCAGACATGGTAACAACATTAATTTCCTTTCACACCCCTACCATAGCTCTCATGACCAAGTGTATTGTCAATGAGCTGTAATTTTTTGAAAGGAATCTTTTTTTTTTCCCTGAGGAGTAGGTCTCAACAGTGGGGTTAAAATATTCAATAAACCATGCCATAAACAGATGTACTGTTAGTAGAAATGGGGGTCTCACTCTTGCTCAGGCTCAATCTCAAATTCCCAAGCTCAAGCAATCCACCCACTCCGGCCTCCCAGAGTGCTAGGATTACACGTCTGGCCCAGTTGAGGTATCATTTTAAAAAATAAGTAAAACATGAGTGACAATATTAACTGTCCTATTCTTTAGACAGAGATAACATTGAATACTTTCGTGTTGTTGTTTGGGGACTTTTTAAACTTCTTAAAAGACTCCTGCTATCCCAAACCCTGACCGCAAAGTTCCTTCAGCCCAGCCCTCGGTAGATCATAGCTCTCAAATCTCACTGGGACCCTAGTCCCCTGTTGGCACTTTGTTATTTCTTACCAGGAGCCCTGCAGCATCCCAACCACTCTCACTCAGGCCAGAGCGACCTTCCTAAATGCAGACAGGACCAGGCCTCCTCATTGCCTGATACTTTTTAGTAGCTCCACATGGCCTTCGGGATTAGGGCTGATGGCCTTGATCTGACTTTCAGGGCTGGTCCTGATCTGGCTCCTGGGAACAGGGTTGTGGGGGTGCCCTCCTGAATGCTTGGCCTATGCTCTAGTCAACATCGTCACAGCAACCAGTGTGCTTGTCCTCTGTGCTCCCATCAGCCCTGGGGACACCTCTGCCATAGCACTTCTCACCCGGCCCAGTGATCCCCGTTTATCCATCTGCCCTCCCACACATACTCGGGAAAGGCTCTCATCGTCCCCAGGGCCTGACTCATCATGAGCACTGTGAAGCAGTGCATGTCTGAATGAATGAATGAACAAAGGAATATTAGATACCTACAGTTACAAAGGCACCGAAGACCACAGTTGCCTGCTTCACAATGTGTGGTGCACACTCTCGCTAAAGAAATAAGGGCTAGGGATGCTCGAGGACCTGTCCATTTGAGGAGAAGCCCAAGATGCCCTCTAGGCCAGCCCAGGTGCCCGAACAATCCACATAAAACCCTAATCACTCAGAACTTTAGAAACACCCAAAGTTACCATTCCGTTCCATCCCTCCATTTCAAGTCACAACCCTCCGCTCACCCCACCCTCTATATTCCTTCTTTCTCCCAAATCTTCCTGGGGGCTTCTTCCCAGAAGCCTTCCTTGGTTCCTGCCACACCCACCACACCCTCCTGCAACCCTGCCAGTTAGTCACTCACTCCCTCTTTCCTACTTCCTCCAGACTCTGCAAACACACCTAGCCCTGCTTATTGTATTGTTTGTTTACATGCTAGTCTTCCTCATAAGACTGTAAACTCAATGGAAACAGCATCAGACCTGCCTTCCACATCACCCTCCCATGACCCAAGGTCTCAAGGTTTTGCTAAAAGAATCTGCAGCTCAAGGGCTGCTATGGTCCCCCAACCTCCATCCTCTGGGCCCCAGTTTCTGGACTCCCAGTCTTACATGAATCTTACCCCTGCCCAGACTTTTTGGACTGTTGACCTGCCTGGTTGGAGGTTGGCCTCACCCCTGCCTCCACACTGCTGTCTCTCACTCTGTTGCAGGCTCTGAGGCCTGAGGGCCAGCCCTGCCCCATGCTCACTTGCAGGGCTGGTGGCCTACCTGTTTCTTATCTAGATCAGGAGACTTACCAGTAAGAGGAACCTTGTTCCTCTCAGTAGCACAGAACCAGACACTCCACAGGCCCCGAGGAAATAAGAATATTAACAATCATGGTATTTACAGTATTCCAGGAAGTGTACTATTGCAAATATTACCTCTTTTACTCTGTGTGACCATAACACCCTATTCTGTACATGGGAAAAGTAAAGTTTGGAGAGGTTAACAATTTGGCCAGGGATACATAGCAAAAGGCAGGTCTAGGATTCAAACAGGTCTGTCTGACCCCAAAGCCTACTCTCCAGTCCACAATATCTGGTAGATATTAGTGGAACTAGGCTAGCCTGAAATCCAATGCCAGGTCAAGAGACCCTTTCAAGGAAGGAAACTTTAGCATCTTACAAGAGGTTTCCTCAAACATAACCAGGACCTAAGAATTTTAAGGGTACAGAGTATAGAATACACATAAGAAGACACGCCACCAAAGGAAAGCCTTTTGATAGTCATTTATTTAATCATTGGAAACTATTTACTGAGCATCTTCCTTGTACCAGGTACTGTTGTCATCAACTGGGAGTGAGGCAGACCCAGTCCTTGTCCCCAAGAGCTTATATTCTTATGGAAAAAAACAGATTATGAACAATAAACAAGTTTTAGATATTAATTAAATATTGAGCTGAGTTCTGTGGAGTTCAAGTTAAACCCAAGGTGAATGGTGTGGGGAGAACCTCAGGATCACACCCAGGTATTTGGGGCATTTGAGGAGGAGGCCCAACAGCTGGTTCTGAAGAATGTTTACATTTTATAGAGTGAAACAGAGCATATTGAGGCCCCATCCCTAGAAACCTCACCCACTGTCATCACCAAAAACCCAGGAAGGCGGAGAGACACTGGCTGAGGTCTACCAGGAAAGTTGATGGGCCACGTCCCAGACCTGTGGGAACTTCCTCTTTCAGGTGTTCACTTGTTCTTTGGTTGGGAAAATGTCTGAGGGCATCACATTCCACATGCTTGAGGCAAGCCCTGGGGCAGGAGACTCAAGAGAGCCAGCCTTCAATCTCAGGTAGAAGGAAGAAAAAGAACAGAGGAAAATGGCTTCCTTCGCTCTCTCCTCTGTCTTCCCTTCCTTCCACACAAGCCAACATACCTCAGGAAAGCGATTCAAGCCCCCATTGCTCTTTGTTGAGTCTAGTCAAGGCCACTCCTAGCATGTGGATGGGCCAGAAGGGAGCCTATGTAAATAATCTCAGTGTCAGCACCATTCTGGTGTCCCACATGTAACAATTTCACAGAAGAAACATCATACCTGCCAGGGGGTGCATTACACCTCAAGGTCACTGTGGTGGAAATGGAGCTGGCTAGACGCCCCCAGCACAACCTCATAACACAAGTTCTAAAGACCCTAGGGCATGTAGATGGACCGATCCCCACACACAAATTAGGCTAGAGAAGGCCTCAAAGGGAAAAAATGGGATTGGAGACCAAGGCCCAAGTAGGTTTCCATCTGGGCTCAGGATAACAAGCCAGATGGCCCTGCTGAGCCTTGATAGTCTAGACTTCAGAGGGGAACAATATTTGAGAAATACTGTCCAACCAAGAGACCCCTAAGAACAACAGCTCAGTATAGGAGGCCATGGCCCATGTCTTCGGACAGACTATGGTTCAGGCCTCTATACCTCCTCCCAACTCCAGTATTCGGGGGTTTTTGAGTTGAAGGAGGTAGGCATAGTCTGGCTACTGTGGTCTGGATGTAGAGTTTTCTCATAACATCTCATGGGTGGCATTTTCAGGGCCATATTCTACATTTCTTATTGAAAGAGAGAAACCAGGGCAAAGAGCTGAAATGATCCTGGAACCCACCCCCTGCCTCTTTCCATAACTAAAAGATAGGCATTCACTCCCTGCTCCAGGGGTACTCTTCCCAATCCTCATATCCTAACTCTGTCCTCCTGCCCTCTGGGCCCATTCTCACAACCAGCTGCGTTACTACTTGGGTACATGGTATGTGGTTATAACTACTAAACCCAGTCACCCAAAGCTGTTCTAACTTGCTATGCATTCATAGCTCAAAAACAAAGAAGGCAATGATGTGACAGTTACCAGGGTGGTCAGTAAAAGTCAGAGTTCATTTTAATAGAACTCTCAGAATTTTTGGTTGGACCTAGAATTTTGCGTGTGTACCCAATACTCTCTTAAAATACGTGAGTCCTGCCTGATCCTTGAAACTTACTTTGGAGTGATCTTGGTGTAGTGGCATTAATGTGTACTGGTGGAGGAATCTCCATTTCCTTTTATCACTAGTGAGCACAGAAACAGTCTTAGAGACAAAATGAGTTCTCTGGTCTGAAATCTGCAGAGTGGTATTGGTGTGAAGGCAACTGGCAAATCAGGACATTGTCTAGGATGGGTTGGTTGAAGGTCACCCCAGACTTTAAGACCACCCCCTTCTTAGGAGATAGAAGAGCCCTTCTCCTAGCCATCTGTGGTCTTTCTAGAAATGGCTCAATAGGGCTATCCTTAGTACCCCTTCAATGACTAGGGCCTGTGGAATGCAGAGGGGCTGGGCAGGGCACTCAAGAAGGGGATTACAAACTCCCCACACTGTTGTCTGAGAAGGAACCAAGATGTGTACCAGCACTTGTTAGAAACTCCACCTGTGGCTTGGCGCCTGTGGCTCAACAGGCTAAGGTGCCAGCCACGTACACCTGAGCTGGCAGGTTCAAATCCAGCCCAGGCCCGCCAAACAACAATGACAGCTGCAACCAAAAAATGGCCGGGCGTTGTGGTGGGCGCCTGTAGTCCCAGCTACTTGGGAGGCGGAGGCAGGAGACTTGCTTGAGCCCAGGAATTGGAGGTTGCTGTGAGCTGTGATGCCA
>CAUYRH010058637.1:0-28973 GCA_963574655.1 Perodicticus potto
TAACTGGTGTCCAGTAAAAAGGAGCTATGGGCTCGGCGCCTGTGGCTCAACAGGCTAAGGCGCCAGCCACGTACACCTGAGCTGGCGGGTTCGAATCCAACCCGGCCTGCCAAACAAAAATGACGGCTGCAACCAAAAAATGGCCAGGCGTTGTGGCAGGCGCCTGTAGTCCCAGCTACTTGGGAGGCAGAGGCAGGAGACTCGCTTGAGCCCGGGAATGGGAGGTTGCTGTGAGCTGTGATGCCACAGCACTCTCTCTCCAAGGTGACAGCTTGAGGCTCTGTCTCAAAAAAAAAAAAAAAGGAGCTATGTACTGCTACATTCTACAACACGGATGAACCTCAAAAAAACGTTATATAAAGTAAAAGGAGCCAAACACAAAAGACCACATATTCTATGACTACATTTACATGAAATGTCCAGAAAGGGCAAATCCATAGAGACAGAAAGTAGATTTGTGATTGCCTAGGACTACGGATGGGAACTGGGAGGGACTGCAAATGAACATGAAGAATCTTTCTGGAATGATGGAAACGTTCTAAAATTGGATTGTGGTGATGAGTGAACAACTCTATAAATTTACTAAAAAATTACTGAAGTGTGGCTGGGAGCGGTGGCTCACACCTGTAATCCCAGCACTTGGGAGGACAAAGTGGGTGAATTACCTGAGCTCATGAGTTCGGAGACCAGCCTAAGCAAGAACAAGACCCCTGTCTCTTAAAAAAAAATAGCCAGGGGCAGCCCTTAGACTTGCAAGGGCTCTAGAGATTTGTGTTCGAGGTGGTGGGTTCAAATCCAGCCCCAGTCAAAAACTACAAAAAAAAAAAAAAATTAGCCAGGCGTTATAGCGGGCACCCGTAGTCCCAACTACTAGGGAGGCTGAGGCAAGAGAATCACTTAGACCCAAGAGTATGAGGTTGCTATGAACTGTGACACCACTCAAGAGTATGAGGTTGCTATGAACTGTGACACTCTGAGGGCGACAAAGGGAGACTCTCTCTCTCAAAAAAAAATTTACTGAATTGTACTTCAATCAGGTAGATTTTATGGTACATAAATTATACCCAAAAAAATTGTTTTTAAAGATGAAAAAATATTATACTAAGTGAAAGAAACACACAAAAGACCACATTCATATAAAATGTCCAAAAAAGGCAAATCTATAGAGCCAAAAAGTAGATTACTGATTGGCAGGGGGTGCAAAGAGTGATTAACTTAAACAAGCACAACATGTCTCATTGGGGGGACGCAAATATTCTAAAACTGGATTATGGTGATGATTGCACAATACGGTCAGTACATTTACTAAAAGCATTAAATTTTATACTTAAAATGGGTGAATTTTATGGTATTAAATAAGGTGGTCAAATGACATTGGAGTTCTTACCCTTTTATAAATCACAGACCACCGCGTGAATGTGATGAACACTAACCCTGTCTCAGAGGATTGAGTCTCCCTTCTGCCCACTCACAGACATCCTATGGTTCTAAGGACACATTAATAAATCACTGAATCTCTAGAGCCCTTGCAAGTCTAAAATACTTTGTCACCTAACAGCAAAGGCTTTAAGAATGTCTACAACCATCCTCTTCACCCTAGAAAGAAAAGGAAGCAAAATTCTTTTAAAGTGACAATAGCGATTCTCCTCCTTACTTTACTGACATCATTTTGGAATTTCCCACTTAGTCCTTTCCTTCAATGTGAAACTCTGATTGAGGAAACCAGAAGCAATCAATCAAGACAGAGACCCAACTAGCTTTAGAACCAATCAGTATGTGTCAAAAGACCCAGCATGATTCAAGGATACAGACCCAAGAAGTGGCTTAAGGAAAAATATGTGACATGTTCCTGATAAAACTTAACCCAGATTGTTTTAAAACAAGAGGGAAGTGAACTGAAAAATAAGTTTGACAAAGTTTCTTCAAAACACAAACCCTGCAACAAATACTGATGTCTGCAAGGTAGCTAAGGTGTCATCAGTTAGTCTTTATTATAAAACTAATTTTAGGGCAGGATGCTGGCAAAGTAGGCAATTCTTCCTCCAATACACAAGGATCTGCTCATGTCAGTTGGATTGAGCCTCTGTTTAGCTAAACCCATCCCTTTTGATTTCCAAGGTCACTAGGTCATTGTTACCTAACAAATACTCTCCTCATCCCAGTCCCCAACCTTCTCCCAATCTCTATGCTTCTCTGGAAACTGCAACCGATGTTTGTGCAAGTTTTGGTCTGTGCCAACTGGTATTCAGATTTACTTTACACAGCAGCCCCATCTATCAGAGCACATCAGGGAGCTGCTTGAAGCCCTCCAGTAACACTTCAATTCCAAACTCTTTTACCAATGCTGCGAATGTCCCTAAGTCCTCCCTTACCTCTCTATCCTGGCTAGCCTTGTTCAGGTACTAAACAAAGTAGCGGCACCTGCTACTTCTCTCCTCAAGACTATTGCATTTCCTTACCCCTCAGTAGGAAAATCTTAAGACTCAGTTCTCATCCTTCAGGGCTCAAGCAAAATATCTCAGCCTCAGAAAAAGAATGTTCCTTGAAATAACCTTAACTAGGTCTCCAGGTTATTCTCTATCTGAACATCTTGTTTATCTTCTATCATGTGCCAAAACCTGTTCAATTCTTTTTGTCCACTTATTTAGTGTTTACCTCTAGAAAGTCAGCTGCAACGAGTAGTCAGAAGTTAGGTCTACGTTGCTGCAGCTTCATCTTAGGGACCTCGCCTCCCGCTCCTCTTAGGAGACGATCCTCAGCTCCACCCAGCAAAGTCTGGCACTTCGTGGCACTCAAAAGGGTTCTCCCATGGATGCAGAAAAGAACTAAAGCGCCCTATCCCACAATCCCAGAAATAGGTGACTATGCCCACAACTTCAATAACCACTTTCTCAGATAGCTTCAAAAAGGCATGTCCCATACTTGCACTCTTCAAGGTTCACACATCTGTCCAACATGTACACAAATCTCCCATGAGCCCCTCAAACCCCACCCCACCTCACAGGCACGCGCCTCGAAACCCCCACCCCTCTCGACGCGATCCACAAACCCGCTGCTTCACACACGCGGCTCACAAACCCCCCCGGCCGCAGGAATTCCTGCGAGTGCTGCGCTCCCCACGTTCCCGCGTGTCACCCGCCCCATCAGCGGCGCCAGCTCTCACCAATCACCTCCTGCAGCTCGTAATCGTCCCTGTTGATGGACCAAGGTAGGGCACTCGAGTCCTCGGACATGACTGCGGCGGCAGTGCTCCCGGTTCTCCCTCAAACTAGCTGTCCTCTCCCGCGTCGCCTCGCCGCGCGGCTCCCCACCCCCAATTGCCGTCGCGGCGCTCCCACCAAAGGCCACGGGTCGGACGGCGCTGGTGCAAGGGGTCACCCCGCAGCAAAGCGGCGGAGGCTTAGAGCCCCAGCAGACCTCGCCTCCCGCCCCTCTTAGTTCAGCACTCCCTCGCCCGGCCCACGCCCGGTTCTCGGCCTCCTCAGCAGCGGCTACAGAAGCTTCGCCTGGGCCCAGCCCCTCCGTCCCGCCCTCCACCCGAACCCCACGCACGGGCCAAACTTTCCCTTCTCCCTCCACCTGCCGGCACGCAGCGCAAGGACGTCACCGCGCCAGTCACGCCCCACCTCTGAACTGCCTCTAGCCGCCATCTTAAGTGTGGCTGGATACACAGTGAGCGAGTTGCAAGCTGTAAAAAGTGGACGCTGACAGGCGAAAGAAAGCATTCTTAGGAAGGAGTTCAGCGAGAGCATCGAAAAGCCAGTAAAAAGCCTAAAGAAACATAGAGGCAGTAGCCACACTAAACATGGCAACCAAAGCGCTACCAAGTGGAAGGGGCGGAGCCACTTTTAGCGGCTGAGGCACGTTGTCATCGCCGTCGTGATATTCATTGGTTTGTTTGAGGAGGAATCAGAAAAGCAATAGGTGTATGTGGACGTCAGTCACAAATTAATCCCGCCTTCAGTCGGTGTGCACGCTTTTTCGCGTTAAGACTCCAGTCGTTGGACATCGCTAGCCGGCTTGACTTACCACGTCCCCTGGAGTGACGTCATGGCGTAGCCGTCACAACCTGGAGACGTGCAAACGGCTGCGCAGGGTGTGGAGAAGCTCGAGGGAGCGGTTGGGTGGGGTAGTCTTTGGGTGGACAACTGCCAACTAGGATAAAAGGCCTTGGGCTACCCGACGGAGCGGAGCTAGAAGCTTATCCCGTGGCACTTTTTTTTTCTTTTTGAGACAGTCTCACTTCGTTGCCCTCGGTTGAGTACCATGGTGTCTCAGCTCACAGCAACTTAAAAATCTTGTGCTCAAGCAATTCACTTGCCTCAGCCTCCCGAGTAGCTGGGACTACAGGCGCCCGCTACAACGCCCGGCTATTTTGTTGTTGTTGTTGTTGCAGTTTGGCCTGAGCGGGTTTGAACCTGCCACCCTCGGTGTATGGGGCCGGCGCCCTACCCACTAAGCCACAGGCGCCGCCCCTCTGTGGCACTTTTTTTACCGAGTACGTTTCCTTTGCAGTGCTTGTCGCGGCATTCTCACCCACGGATCCCACCACTATTGAGGGAGGGAGGGAGTTCTGGCCTTTCTCTGCCTTAGGTCGGGAGCACAAATGAGTACCTATGTTGAGGGTCTAGGGAAGTTTTTCCCCCCCTCATGCTGCTTGGGCTGTGAAATATGTGTTGAGTCGGCCCACGCAGTTTGGGTTTGATCGAGGGCCTTGGCTTTTGTGTACCCTCAACAGATCTTCAGTTTTCTCAGGTTAACTATGTAGGGCTGTTGAAGAAATGAATGAGCTGAAGGCTGTGTACACTCTTCGTAAGATGGAAAATAAAGCATTAGCAGGGTTAGAGGGTGATGCAAAACTGTTCTCGTTTAAACACCTTTAAGTCCAATAGTAGTCATTAAAAATACTTTAACCCAGCAGTGTAAGCCCATGCTGAGTGCTGCCATAGGAGGTCCACTGACCGTGAAGGAGGTGGCATTTGTGCCAGGTCTTACAAAATTAACATGATTAAAACAGGTGGGAATTGAGAGAACACCCAATCACAACAAAGGTGCCACAGTTCCAGAAAGCATGGTACAGGCCTTGGAGAAATTGGTTTCAGTCATTACTACTGACACCTAATTTACTGCATGTGCTGCCTTTTTGCAAGGAGGAGAGAAATAGGGATAAGACAGGAGCTAAATCTGATGGTAAAGATTAGAGATCTCAAGGTTAGTATCAATAGAGATGTCATAAACCAGGAATTCTTCAGCAGAGATTGTTGGGCTGTTTGGACCATGAACAGACTTGAGGTTTTTTGTTTTATGCTCCTTTGAAATTATATACATAAGAGTATATATTTCAGGGAGAGATTTTTGGCAACCTTCTTCCTTTCTTCCCTTTACCCAGTGCAAAAGGAGCTACTAATTTAACAGTGAAAATTCAAGATGTCCATGGGTCCACATTCTTGGTGGGCAGAGTCACTATGCATTCGTTAATGGATTCTCTTCTACCCGCTCCATGTTGGTTTAGTTGGGCCAGAACCTGTCCTGCAGATCTGATCATTTCATTTCCCTTGTCTCTAACTTTCTTCACATGGCCTGGGAGAGGTTATGATTCCATGATTTTAATGGCAAGGAATTGATAGCTATTTAAGTCCAGAGCCCAAACATAAACCTCTTTCTCAGCCTATGGAGTATCTTTCATGTGATAGTATTGTCGTAAACACTGGGTGTACAGTGGTGACCAGAACAGACCTAGTTCTTGTTTTCATGGAGTATACAGTCTAGTAGAGAACGGTAAACAACTAAGCAAATCATGTAGGAAAAGGTAAGTATATTGTGATAAAGAATAGTTAGAAAGCCAACTAGGCAGAGTACATTTGACCCTGGACAACAGGGGTTTGAACTTTAGGATCCACTTGTACTCAGATTTTCTTCTGTCTCTTCCACCCTGAGACAACAAAACCAGCCAACACTCCTCTACCTCCTCAGTCTTTTACTCAATGTGAACCTGGGGAGAATGAAGACCTTTGTGATGATTCCTTTCCACTTAATGAATAATAAATATATTTTCTCTTTATGATTTTTCTTCATTTTTTTTGCTTTATTGTGAAATTACAGCATATGATACATATAACATACAAATATGTGTCAATCAACTTTATGTTATTGGTAAGGCTTCCAGCCAATAGCAGGCTATTAAGTTAATTTTTCAGAGAGTCAAAAGTTATACATGGATTTCCAACTACATGGGGGGAGGCATTTCCTCTAACCCGGTGGTTCTCAACCTTCCTAATGCCGTAACCCTTTAAACATTCCTGTGGGTTGTGACACACAGGTTGAGAACCGCTGCAATCTAACCCTTGCATTTTTCAAGAGCCAACTGTATTTTAAACAGTACAGTGGAATTATTTTGAGTACTTTTGAAACTTTTAATAAAGTAAAACTTTTATTCCTGTTACACTGCAGTTACCTATAAATGGATTCCTTAGTAATCTTTGAGGGTGAGTGGAAGAGGGAAGGTAGGATGATTCTGGAATTCTGGCCCTTATATCAAAATTTCACCAAATCCTACATAGGTTTCTTGAAAGTATGGCATATTTTCTAGAGTGAGGGACCTTGTTTTGCTTACATTTTCAGAAAAGCCCCACCTTAGTTTGAGTTCCGCCAAAATCATGCTCTGAGACCGAGATTTGGGTGCAAGTACTTTCTTTAGGAAGTGACTCTCTGAAGGAGTAGAAAAATGAGACAGGCAGGGCGGCACCTGTGGCTCAATGGGTGAGGTGCCAGCCCCATATGCCAAGGGTGGCAGGTTCAAACCTGGCCCCAGCCAAACTGCAACAACAACAAAAAATAGCCGGGCATCTTGGCAGGCGCCTGTAGTCCCAGCTACTTGGGAAGCTAAGGCAAAAGAATCACCCAAGCCCGGGAGTTGGAGGTTGCTGTGAGCTGTGATGCCACGGCGCTCTACCAAGGGCAATAAAGTGAGACTCAGTCTCTACAAAAAAGAAAAAGAGAGAGACAGGCAAGGAAGATGGTTGGTTATTAAGGGTTCATTAATGAAGAGTCTCTGTGGGCCACTGAGCTTAATCTTGCTGTGAACCTTCTGGGAAACTGTGGATCACCCCTCAAAACTGTCCCACTAAGAGGCAAAGAACTGAGGCATTAGCCCTCCAACCCCTTTCCTCTTTGGGAGTCAATGCTGGAGTCACCTCTACTCAGCTCAGTGCTTAAGAGAGAAAAATCACCCTCTTAGGGTCAGAGAATGCACTTGGGCAGACATGGGCAGTCCTCCTCCTGTAATAGAATCTCCGAAAGCAAACTATAGAGTAGATACGAGCCTGGTATAGGCAGCATCTACTACTATATATGAACCCAAAAGTTAAGAATTCCTGTATGGACTGAGAAACCAGGAGTCAAAGGATATTCATGCTTCCCTCCTTAAGGAACAACTTAACCAGCATGGTACTCCATCTGCCCTTAAGCAACAACTTAACCAGCATGGTACTCCATCTGCTTTTAGCATCTGCAGGATGGTGGGAGCAGGGAGTGAGGCTGATTTCAATACTCAAGATGCCTTGAAGCGGGTAATTATAGTTTCAATAATACAAGTTCAAGTTTTATAGGCTCCTTTAATGAAAGAAACTGGTTTTGAAGTCTAGAAATTAATGTATACCCTATGTGAGAAACCTGAATACGAAGAAAGTTTTATATCTTGGAGGTGATTTTCTCACAAATCTGTTCCCTCCTATCTCTTATCACATGTCACATGAAGTGATGTTATGCCTTGTTATGAAAGGGGACAACAACCATACGTCACATAGGTATGCTTTCCGCTTTGTGCCTGGAGAAGCATCCTGCAGAGGCACACCTTTGGACATGGTGTTGGTTAAATAGTGTGACAGTAGAGGAGGCATGAACAAGCCAGGAATCTAGAGCTTGGTGAGAAATTGACAGATTGGCATACTCAGGAGATGAATGCCAAAGTGACAGCAGTCAGGACCAGTGAGAAATAGATATAAAGGTGACTGTAAGGAGAAAAAAAAAATCAGTTCATGTGGAAAATAAAGTGTCAGCATCAAGCTAGATTCTGAGCTAGAAGGAGCTTCGGGTTCTTCCAGGCTGAAACTGTGCCAACTTGATGAGTCAAGCAGAACTGAGCAAAAGATGGGAACTACCTAAACAGAACAGATTCTGAGGTGCCTGCACTATTTCCAACACTCTCCCCTCAAGGTTTAATATGGCTGAAAATCTACTTCATTAGGATATTCATTGTGTCATTATTCTAATAGGGCAAAATTAGAAAGAATATGTCCATTGAAGACTGGTAATTATTTGTATCTGTATTATGTGGAACGCTTCAGGGTACATAGAAACATGTGTTCACATAATTAATGCTAGTTGAAATATTAACCTAAAAAGCTGAATGTTTTAACCCCAAAACTTATTTCTTAGACACATAAAGTCCAGTGTGGAGATCCCTGATTCCTCTTTTTAAGCACACAATCAGGGCTCTTTCCATCTAGTGGCACCACCATCTGTAAGGGCCTCCTTAGAGTATTCCACGGAACCCTCTATATTCAGCCTGCCAGTCAGTTGAGAGAACACCACAAAAGCAGGCCAAAACTAGAAACTGTAGTATCTGTTACCTCTTCCCATGCTATGTTGGTCAGACTCCAGTTTTCTGACCCCACTGTAAGACAAGGAGACTGAAAAATGGCTTCTGTGTGTTCACGAAGAAAAAACAGATGGGATTGGTAAGCATCTAGCCAATCTCTGCTAACTTTGGCTGCTTCCAGGCCAGGAGTACTGACTTGTCGAGGAAAAGGTGTAGAAGAGATATATTCTTTTGTATGTTTTGGATTTTATAAATCCAAATAATGTAGTATTACTTGTTTTTGTTTTTGCAGTTTTGGGCCGGGGCTGGGTTTGAACTTGCCGCCTCCAGCATATGGGGCCAGCACCCTACTCCTCTGAGCCACCGGCGCCGCCCAGTAGCCCAGTAGTATTACTTGTTTAAAAAAATCAGTTAAAGGGGGATGATAAGTTATGTTTCATCTATACTATGAGTGAAATCAAAATAGTATGATCTATAATTAAGGTAAATAAGCAAGTTGTAGAATAGATTTCTATGTGTAAGTAAATATATAGAATAAGGTGTAGGAGGTACATGGAGATGCAGTACATGTTTATTTTATGTTTGAATTCCTTATAAGGAGAAATGCTGTATAACACTAACAATGCAAATACTTTGTATTTATTTATTTATTTTTCTTTTCTTTCTTTTTTTTTTTTTGCAGTTTTTGGCTAGGGCCAAGTTTGAACCCGCCGCCCCTAGTATATGGGGCCAGCACCCTACTCCTTGAGCCACAGTGCCACCCAATACTTTGTATTTACTTCGTAATATTACTTTGTAATAATTGCTAATCACAAAATATATTTTGAGGACCCATAAACATAAACCTGGGCTACATTCATAATCAAGAAAATTCAAATTAAAACATAAATGGGATATCATTTGACCCCTTAACAACAGGCAAAAATTAAAAAAACAGATAATAATAAGCAGAGATGAAGAACAACAGAAACTTTTATCCTCTGCTTGTATGAATGTAAACTGATGCAAATTTTTTGGAAAACAGTTTAGTATTACCAAGCAAAGTAAAAACTGTCCTCCCCTGTAATCTAACAATTCCACTTCTAAGCATATATTCAAAATAAATTTTTGTACATATATTCCAAGAACATATACTGGAAAACCTATATTAGCATGTTTGGTAATGGCTAAAGAAATGAGTAAAGGAATCAAGCTAAATAGAATGTAAAAATATTCATGCAGTAGATATCAGGCAGCAGCAGAAATGCACTACAGCTATAGAAACAAAATAAACAAAAATTACATGCAATACGATTGCATTCACAAAAATATCAAAGAAAGCATAATTGAATAAACTTTTATTCAACTCTTAAAAAAGAGCCAGGAACAAACAAAAAAAAATTGGTTTAGTGATTAGCTGTAGGAGGAAGAAGGGGGTGCAGCCAGAGTAGAGTACACAGAGGACTTAAAAGATACAGATAATCTATTTCTTTTTTTGTTGTTGAGACAGACTCTCACTCTGTTGCCCTGGGTAGAGTGCAGTGGCGTCATAGCCCACAGCAAACTCAAACTCCTAGATTCAAATTATTTGGTTTGGTTTCTCACCAAATTTTTGCTTCAGCCTTCTGAATAGCTGGGACTACAGGTACCCACCACAATGCCCAGCTAGTTTTTCTATTTAGCAGAGACAGGGGTCTCACTCTTGCTCAGGCTGGTCTCAAACTCCTGAGCTCAAACAATTCATCATCCTCAGCCTCCCAAAGTGCCAGGATTATAGGCATGAGCCACTTGGCCTGGCCTGTTTCCTTTTTTTTTTGAAAGAAGAGCCTCAAGCTGTCACCCTGGATAGAGTGCTGTGGCATCACAGCTCACAGCAACCTCCAATTCCTGGGCTCAAGTGAGTTTCCTGCCTCCGCCTCGCAAGTAGCTGGAACTACAGGCGCTCGCCACAACGCCCAGCCATTTTTTTTGTTGTTGTTGCAGCCGTCATTGTTGTTTGACGGGCCCGAGCTGGATTCGAACCCGCCAGCTCAAGTATACGTGGCTGGCGCCTTAGCCCGTTGAGCCACAGGCGCCGAGCCTGGCCTATTTCTTTCTTTCTTTTCTTTAATTTCTTTTTTTTTTTTTTGCATGTAATTTTCTTTATTAAATCTTACTTATAAGGGACAAACACACAGACAAATGGGCTATAGTGAAGAAAACTTAATTTTGTAAGAGAGTTAAGAAACCACTAAGATACCTCTAGGTATTATCTTCAGTGATGTTTCTTATCTTTGTTCTGGTACTCCAGGTAATATTCAGCCCCTAGAGCTACCACAAACACAGCAAATCCTCATTTGAATCCTTTTAATAATGCACCAACAAAGAAGATGTTGTTTGCAAAGCCACCCATGTATCTCCAAGCTTTCTTCCAGCCCCATGGATCCCTTAGCCCTTGTGCTGCCAGCTTCTTTTGGACAGTTTCTAATGGTGTCCCTTCTATCTTCCATCGTTTATAATTTGGAAGTTCCATTTTACTATGTCCATGTTCATGTCCATGGGCCATGTCTCTTATTCCTAGTCAAGAGGTTTCTCACCAAAACCGTAATTTACCATCTGGCAGCCTGACCTTTTAGGACACTCAACACTTCCTGGCCTATTTCTTAACCTGACTGATAAGTACACAAGTGCTCAACTACACAAGTGCTCAAGCATATGTGCTTTTTCTATTTCATAATTTAATCGCTTCTCAGCCTTTTGGCTAAGATCAAGTGCATTTCATAATTTAAATTTTGATTTCTCACATTTTAGTTATATCAATAGTGTGTCTGGCTCTCCCACTCCCACCCAGCCCCTAGCACACTGAGAGGACTTTAACACCCTTCACTTCACTCGAACCTCCCATCTCAACTGTGCCTCCCTCAGCCCCTGTGCCCAAGCCATTCTTCCATTTCTTTCTCCACATGCCCAAATCTTACCTTCTTTGCCAGGTTCAGCTTATGGCCTGCCCTCTCCTCTCTCCCCCTGGTGTGCCCTTTCTGAGATTGTTTCAGCCCTGGGGGCAATTGTTTGCACTTACCACCTCACCCAGACCATTTCTGGGCACTTAGCCTGCCCTTCAATGTACCAATAGTCTTCTCTTTTTGTGAATATTCTGTATTTCAAATTAGGTTGTAGGTGCCATGTGAGGAGTGGAGATACTACAGAAAGGAAGTGTAGCATTTTTCTGGGATTTGGGGGTTAAGCCCACCTTAAGCCCTGGCAGCACAATGACGATCTAGAAATTTATGAAGAGCTACTTTTCTTTCTTTTTAAGGAAAATTTACAAAAAAATTATATGCCAGTTAATTCTCAAACTTAGGCAGAAGTAGTAGAATCTCTTAGGGGCAGCTGTAATTTATAAAAAACATTAAAAACTACCATATCCATCACTATCTAAACATGGTAACTGAATACTCATATTTATCTTCTAGTAACTTTGTATTCCCCATCTCTTAACTCAAAAACTGAATACATTCAGACAGTATGGAATAAATGCCTAATTCATAATATAAATTCAAATAAAAAGCCCAATAAAATCTTGAGAGCAACAGTTAGGTCTAAGTGCTTATTATGTGCCAGGCAATGTGCTGAGGGCCGTAAATACCTCATTTAATCAGGAAAATAGCCTCGTGATGTTTATATGCCACTTTTATAGATGAGGAAACAAATTCAGGAAATTTAAGAAACTTCCTTCTGGGAATTCCTAGAAATGCTCTGCATAACAGTATCTGGCTTATTTAGAGAGAGTTAAATATATGATACCTGCTATTTATTAGTTGGTAGAAATAGAGTAAGAAAGCATTCCTGGATCAGAGGTTGAGCAACAGTGCTGCATGGTTTGAGTTAGGTCTGCTTACTCAGGAAAAACAGGAAAAACAGACATATGCATGCTGTCATTCACACCACACCATGCTGCATCATTCCTTGTCTATAGCACTGCCTAATTGTATTGCAAAATCTGACTATGGGAATAAAAGCTTTCTTATTGATTGCCCTCAATATCCAAACTGAGTGAGTGAACTAGGATTTGGGGGCTATCAAAATTAGAGAGGCCTCTCTGCCTAAGTACTGAGTTGGAAATTTAAGGATATGAAGAAGGGGGACTAAAGGCCACTTTAGTCTCTAACAAATGCAGTGCACAAATATTTATGAATAATTCTTCATGTTCACAGATATGAGCAATATACCTAACAAGGAGATCATCTTCCATTGTTAAAGAGTGTCTGGGCCCCGGGACTAGTGTCTTCCCTGGTGAATAGCAGTTGACCATGACAACAGAAGGAATCCCTATGACCTTAGAACAAAGTCTAAGCTCTGACAACACCATCCAGCAGGCAGAGAAGATATAATCCTATTATCAGATTCTTCTGGTTCTAATACTCTTTGGAGAGTAACTTGGTTTCTTTTAGGTAAATGCTAGCCCAATTAGCACCCTCCTCCTCATGCCATTCCCCACCCCATTCTCAATGTCTTGTTGGGCAAAAGTATAATAAAGCCCCACATTCTTACAGAGAATTACATAAAGTGTCCTACAGAATGCCCTGCACAAGAGTTTAACCCCTTCAATTTCCAGTTAGAAAAAAAGCTCCCCTATGACCCTTGAAGGCATGGGGAGGTATTTTAGAGGCTTATACAGAGAACTGAAATGAAAACCCTACAGAGGTGGGACTTCGTGGCTGGAAGAAAATGGTTGTATTATGGAGTTCCATTCTGGGTGCTGGTGCCATCATCCAAAGGCCAGATGAGGCCTGCTGCATCTCAGCAGGTAACACATATGAACTCGGGTGTTAGGCTTGGGACTCCATAGCAGAGACAGAGAACAGTACAGGGACCTGCTCACAAAAACTCAGGACAACCCTTTCTCTCCATGACCAAATCACATGAACCTCCTCTTTCCCATACTCCCAAACAACATCTTAGCAAAATAAAAGGGGAAGGGATGTAGACATAAAAAACAGCACTTACCTGGCTTGGTGCCTGTGGCTCAACGGGCTAAGGCGCCAGCCACGTACACCTGAGCTGGCGGGTTCGAATCCAGCCCGGGCCGCCAAACAACAATGACGGCTGCAATCAAAAAGTGGCCGGGCGTTGTGGCGGGCGCCTATAGTCCCAGCTACTTGGGAGGCAGAGGCAAGAGACTCGCTTGAGCCTGGGAATTAGAGGTTGCTGTGAGCTGTGATGCCACGGCACTCTACCCAGGGTGACAGCTTGAGGCTCTGTCTCAAAAAAAAAAAAAAAACCAGCACTTACCTAAGAGAAACCAAGTTGCCCACAAAGATACTGTGTGATCCAGAAGAATCTCATAAATGGTTGAAAAGCATAAATTTCCCCTTCCCACCTAGCAGGGTGTGAGTTCATGGGAAAGATTAGGTTATAGAAAACTAAGGAACTACCTTGTCTTTGCACCTCAGAGTTACAGGGTGAGTAAACGTACATCCCTCCTCTAACTTTGAGCTTTAAACCATAGGGCAGATATGAGTTGTGTGTCAAGTTACAGCCATCCCATCAATGAAGCCAGATGCACCCACACAGCTATCAAGGGAGCACTTGTGACAGAAGCAGTAGTGATTCAGGGCAGAATATGAGTTTAGTGTTCAACAGCAGAGTAAGTGGTACTCATAGCAGAATAGGAAGCAGCCATCAGTGGACATTGAGGGGTGATGGTTGCATTAACGCTGCATGAGGCAGAGGGTATGTGACAAGCTCATTTGTCAGGACTGTTGGTTGTTCATGACAGAAAACCCAGAAAACCCTCATTAGGATGCCAGCATTCCTGCTATAACAATAGCCAGATAGAAATCTCTGGCTTGGCGCCTATAGCTTAAGCAGCTAAGGCACCAGCCACATACACCAGAGCTGGTGAGTTCGAATCCAGCCTGAGCCTGCCAAACAACAATGACAACTAGAACCAAAAAATAGCCAGGCTTTGTGATGGGCACCTGTAGTACCAGCTACCTGGGAGGCTGACACAAGAGAATCGCTTAAGACCAGGAGTTGGAGGTTGCTGTGAGCTATGATGCCATGGCACTCTACCCAGGGCGACAGCTTGAGGCCCTGTCTCAAAAAAAAAGAAAGAAAGAAATCCATTTCTCTAACATATAAAAGTCTGAGTGTAAGCAGTCCTGGGCTGATAGTTTATCTCCATAGTGTCAGGAACCCAAGCTCTTCCCATCCTATCTCTGTCATCCTCATCATGTAGCTTCTAGCTCAGTGGTTCTCAACCTTCCTAATGCCACAACCCTTTAATACATTTTCTGTGGGTCGTGACCCACAGGTTGACAACTGCTGTTCTAGCTCCTACCACCACACCCACATTTCTGCAGTATGAGTTGGGTAGGGAAGGTGAAGAACACACACCTTTCTATTAAGATCATGGACTAAAAGATGGACATACCATTTCCTCTCACATGCCATTGCTCATGACTTAATCACGTGACCATATGTAGGACCTCAGTTGCCTTTTGCTACAGAGATGATGTGTAACAAACAACCAAGAAGCATTTACTTCCTGATCAAGTGTCAGCAGATCAGCTGGTATTTGGCTGATCTGCCTTGCAGCTGGGCTTGACTCCAGACTGCAGCTTGCATGCAGGTCTATTCCATGGGTCTCTCATCTTCTGCCACCTACAAGCTATCCAGTGTATGTGCTCCTCATAGAAATGACTCTTATAGTAACAGCAGCACACATATGTCTTTGTAAGTCATTTACTACATTAAGAGCCATGTGGAGAAGGTAGCCCTGGGGTAAGATTGGTAACTTGGCACTAAGTAAGCTTGAGCCTACTCCCTTTTGCATCTTCCTATGCAGGGTCAGGATGGCAAGATGAAAGCCTGAGCTCACCCAATTATGCAGGCATAGTTAACATCTTTGCTTGGAGCATGTCTGCTAACAGTCCATTGGCCAATGAAAGTCATATAACCAAGCCAAAAATCATGGGGCAGGAAATATGCTACTTCCATGGAAACCCATAAGGAAGGAAAGAATAATGTTCTATAAGGAACAATTTAGTTTACATAGGACTCTGAGAAATGTGGTCTTCAGCAAGGTGGCCAAATGCCTAATTAAAACTCTCTCTATTTTTTTTTTTTTTGAGACAGTCTCACTTTGTCACCCTCAGGGTAGAATGCCATGGAGTCATAGCTCACAACTTTAAGCTCTTGGGCTCAAGCAATTCTCTTGCCTCACCCTCCCAAGTAACTGGGACTGCAGGCACCCACCACAAGGCCTGACTATTTTTAGAGACAGGGGTCTCACTCTTGCTCAGGCTGGTCTCAAACCTGTGAGCTCAGGCAATCCATCCGCTTTGGCCTCCCAAAGTGCTAGAATTACAGGTATGAGCCGCCGTACCCGGCCTTAAAACTCTATTTTTAATGAAAAAAGGGAACCTAGAGTCTGGGAGTAATTTCTGCTACAATGTTTACAAGTCAGGAGGCCATTTTTACTTCAGTTTAAAGGAATTGCAGTTGTGTTCCGTGATGGAAGCATCTTTTCCTTTGGCAATAGGATTCCCAAAGCCATTAAGCCTGAGGCTGCAGTGACAGGAAGCACAAAAAATCCTTTATGGTTTATTGGGTGTAAATAAACTACCTTTATCCCTTACTTACTGCTATGGTTTGAGTGTGTCTCCCAGAATCTATAAGTTGGAAATTTGGTTCCTGATGTGACAGTTTTGAGAGGTAATTAAGTAGTTAAGAGGGATTAATGCCACTCTTGTGGCACTGGGTTAATTCTCCTGAGTGTAAGTGAGTTTTTGCTCTCAAGGGACTGAGTTAGTTACTGCAAGAGTGGGTTGTTATAACATGAGGCCAGCTGTCAGGTTAAGCCCCTTCACACATGTTCACTTCCCCTTCTGCTTCTCTGTTGTGACACAGCACAAAGCCCTTCCCAAAAGCCAACCAGATGGGACCACCTGATCCTAGACTTCCCAGCCTTCAGAACTGTGAGCCAAAATATGCCTCTTTCTTTATAAATGTACCCAATCTCAAGTATTTCATCATAGTAACGGGAAACAGACTAAGACATTATGGGAGAGAAGGCACCAAATATTGGTGGCTGATTTCAGGCTTATGAACCAAGACTTTAACAGGCCAATCCACTATTCTACAAACCATCTCTTTCTGGATGATAGGGCATATGATAAAACCAGGGATTCTAATAGGTGAGACTACTGTCACACTTTATTTGCTACAAATGTCCCTTAGATCTTAGATGGAGGCAGTGTCATGTGCAATGCCATGATAATGGATAAGGCATTTTGCAGGTCTATAAAGCAATGGTAGAAATTCTGCAGACAGTGGCTACAAATCCATGCCCATGTTGTGTCTACTCCTGTAAAGAAAAATAACTTCCCTCAATATGTTGAAAGAGATTCGATAATAAGGAGTTTGCTGGTTTTATTCAGCACAGCCTGAATTTTAAAATGTAGACACTTAGCAGTATTTAGGGAAATGGTATAGCACTAAGTGTCCATGTTACAAAAGAAGGATGGTTGCAAATCAAATGAGCATGGCTTGCATTTTAGGAAATAGAGAGAGATAAGTAAATTGAGCTCATAGCAAGCAGAAGAAAAACCAACAACCATAGTAGAAATCAATAAAATAGTAAACAAAAAACAAAAAAGAAAAATCAATAAAACCAAAATCTTGTTCTTTGAGAAAAAATAATCTATGAAAGGGTTAAACCTTTAGCCAGATCAATCAGAAAACAATATTACCAATGTCAGGAAGGAGAAAGGTGACATCATTATAATTTTTACAGATATTGAAAGGATAATATAAGAATATTACAAACTATATGTCAATAAATTTAACAACTTAGATGAAATGAACAAGTTCTTTAAAAGACACAAACTATCAAAGCTCACTTAAGAAGAAATAAACAACCTACATAGACCTATATCTACTTAAAGATTTGAATTTGTAATTAAAATCCTTCCCACAAAAGAAATGGTGGCAATAGCCAGATCTGTCTGGTGAGAGCAAGTCCATGTTGTTAAGGCCATGCATAGTCTCCTTCCCTGTCACCTTAGCCACTTTGAATGGGCCTATTGAGCAAGCACCAGATCATCTGAGGAAGAGGCCAACTGATGTCCAGAGGTTTCTTTATGTTGTACTCCTGATTATTGAGAGTCTCAACCACAATAGAGGCTCTTGGATGAGCATTTATGTGGAACATGAATATCTGTATATTCTCCATTTTGCAAAAAATCCATACCTGCATCTTTTCCCCTAGATATCCCTATTCCCCTAGACGTCATATACCAATGTTCTAATTTGTTTGTTCCAAATCCCTGAGCAGCTGGCCAATCTATTAGCCACTGCCCAAGGGTCAAAGTAGATCGACACCTCAGGTAGATTTGCGGCAGAGTACTACGCATAGAGAGAATCCCACATCACTTGCTTTTGAAGCCACTCTAGAGTGGACTGGGGTGCAACAGTTGTCAACTGTCAGCTGATTTCAGCATGCTGTGTAGGTTCATGTCTAAAAGAGGCCATGCCTTCTCCATTAACTGACCATATCATATGTGTTTCCTTGGGGGACATAGGTGGTATATTGAAGGAGACAGTCAGCCAGGGGGACTGGATATGAGAGGAGTTCACTGTGCTTTTGGATATACTCAGTATATACCATTTCCATTTATGAAAGGAAGCTTATATGCGTGTCTAATTCTATGGTCTAGTGGAACAGATAATACCCAGTTCATGACACATACTGGGGTTTGGAGAATTTCTCCATGTCTTGCCTCCACCTGTGGTTTATCCTACACACTACCAGTGATAATTGGAGTATTTGTGATGACACTGAATGACATGGTTCTAATCCATGTGAGCCCCTAGATCCAATTTTCCCTCAACAAGAAGGCCATCCATGCCCTCCTCATATACATGAGCAACTCAAAGCAGTGTGCCTGTTTTAAGGCCACTTCTAATACCAATTACCATACCAGTCAGGTCCCAGTGGGAAACAAATGGTACACTTCAAATGAATAATTTGAGGAAAGTTTAATAAAGGAACTATTTTAAAAGGCATGGACAGGGTATAGGGGAACCAAAAAGGATAGTACGGTACTCCAGGGTGGGCAACCTCAGAGAGCCATTACCAGCCCTAGGCCTGAGGGAGCAAGGGGACAGAGGACTACTGGGACCAGAGAAAGTAGGTAAAGGAGAAAGCTACCTGCAAGTAGCTGAACCTTTTGTAGATAGGACTAGCTAGCCCTTCCTTAGCAATCAGACAAGAAGAGAGCCAAGGTAATAAACACCCTGACTTCACTCTCTTCCTTGTCAGGGTTCTAGGAGGACCCCTACCCAGGCTGGGGGCCAAAAAGGGAGATGGCACTGAAGAAAGGAGATTTCACAACAACTTAATGCATAAAGTCTAAGAAGCCTAGAGAAGCAACACATTGTCTCCTGCACCAAGTAGCAGATTGAGGCAATGCAGCAGCACCCCAATTCCTCAGAAACCTTTTATTGATCTCTAAGAAAAAACATTGTGAAAAAATATAAAGGTGTCAAAATTCAAAATTAGGAAAGAATCCCAAGCCCTCCTCCAAAGTCGGGTGGAAGAGCATAGGGTAATAAATTGTCAACAACCCGGGATAACACATTCAGAAAGAGGAAGAGGAAAATAGGTTTCATCTCCACAGGGTAGACAAACCAGCTACCCTAACTAATCTAACTGCTGATCGGAAGTTCAAAAATCTTAGCCCACCCTATTGCTAATTCTACCTGCAGATATGGCCTTGGAGACATTACCCTGTCTAGGTTGCCTACGGGCTCTTTTAAACTTTGGTGTTTTTGACAAGGAGCCACAGCAATGACCTGCTTTCCATGCTTTACCTTGAAGAGGAGGGGCTGCAGAGAAATCAGCCTGTCTACCTCCCACACTTCCTGATTTCTGATCTTCAGCTAGCGCTACCCAGTGGCTAAGCCAAACAGGAAGGCAGCAGGCAAGGGGAGCCTGTTGATGTAATCCCAGAAGTTCAGTTCTGGGGCACAAAGGCTGGTGGAGAACAAGGGGAGGAGGTATGGAGAAGACAGATGATATCTAACACAAAGCCCAAACTGCTGTAGTTTAAACAAACAGGGGATTTGCTGGCTCATATATCTGAAAATTCCAGCGGTAAAGCTTGAAGCAGGGGTTCACGTTATGTCATCAGTATCTGGTTTTCCCCCATTTACAGGCTTTATACACAAACAGGCTCTCCCATCGGGCTTCAAGGTGGCCCCAGAACTTACAGCCTTTGTGATCCATCAAAGGAGTCATCAAGTCTTGCTTAATCAGGCTGGGTCATGTGACATGTCTGCACCAATCATATACCCAGGGGAAGGAAAGGGGCAGTTTTGTTTAGGTTTGTTTCTGGAGCTGGGGCAGAAGGAAATCATGGCATGGAATATGAATGAGGAGGATTGATGTTGTGTTCTCAAAACTCCACGCAGCTTACGTCTCTCTTCCCAAATGCATGTGCAGAGCTTCTCAACCTTTCTGTATCTATGAATAACTAGGGGATTCTACCAAAGGGCAGAATCCAATGAGTTAGGTCTGGAGTAGAGCTTGGGAGCCCTTATTTCTAATAGTTGATGTTGACACTATTGATGCAGGAAGCACTCTTTGAGCCATAGGGTTCTATAGCTGCACAGTCCACTATAGTAGCCACTAGTCACATGTAGCAATTTTGCACCTGAAATGTGGCTAGTCCTCATTGAAATGTGCTGTAAATGTAAAATGCATACTAGATTTTTAAGTCTCACATTTTAAAAATGTAAAATGTCCTTATTTTGAAATAGAAAATCTGTTAAAATGATATTTTAGATATATTGGATTACTAAAATATACTATTAAAGTTAATTTCACTTGCTTTTTTTTCACCTTTTTAATGTGACTACCAGAAAATTTTAAATTGTGTATGTAACCAAGATTATATTTCTGTTGGATGTCCCTGCTTTAGAAAGAGGTGACTCTTGAAATAATGAGGCTAGTGTTCTTTTTTTTTAGACACATTGTCTCACTTTGCCACCCTCAGTAGAATGCTATGGTATCACAGCTCACAGCAACTTCCAGCTCTCAATTCTCTTGCCTCAGCCTCCCGAGTAGCTGGGACTACAGGTGCCCGCCACAACACCCAGCTATTTTTTGTTGCAGTTTGGCTGGGGCCAGGTTTGAACCATCCTGGGTATATGGGACCAGCGCCCTACTCACTGAGCCACAGGCACTACCAAGTCTGGTGTTAATAAAACACTTTCATCTTCACTTATGGATAAGCAACCAGTAGAACCTAATTAAACCAGAGCCACATGAGACTTACCTCAAGGGTCCTTGGACTTGGCTCACCCTCAGGCCCTGATGACCTTAGGGTTAGGTAATTGCAAGTTGAACTGATGCATGAGTGCTTAGGAAAATTTGCTAAATTTGAAAATTTGCTAAATATGACCCCCAAACTTCCACATACACCTACAGATCAAGAAGCTCAGCTTTACATAAAAATGCTTAGGACACTCATGCATCAGTTCAACTTGCAATTACCTAACCCAATGGTACATCTGTCCTAGCAATCACTTCATTTCTCATTTTTCTTTGAGTAGTTGCCTGAAGCAGAAATTACAGCTGTGCTTATCAACTACCCGAATCTACCAACCACTAAACTAATTTTTTTCTACTCTTATTTTAACAGTTCTTTCTAGCCATACACGATCCATGCACCTTGTTGCAGCCCAAGTTTCTAAGGTCTCCAGTTATCCCTGATGAACCTGGAGGGTCTTGTCCTACCAGTCTATTCTCCACCCTTAAATGTGCCTCTCACTTTTCCTGTCTGGTTAAATTATTCCCTTAGTGCTTGAATCTCCTTCTTCTCTTGGTCTCTATCCTGACAATTCCATCACCTTTCAAAGCCCACGTCAAGGTCATCTTCAGGCCATCTTCAGTGGCCTTTTCAAGACCTCAGAAACCTACCTTCAGGACTTGTAGGACATGCTATGTTTGGCACAAGCCAACACAATTGCTTTAGAGGGCTCAGTTGTCTAACTCTCAAGTTATTCAAGTTTTCCTGCCTTTGTGCCTTGATTCTTCCTTTGGGTTTTAAGGTCCTTGAGAAAAGAGCCCGGCCTAACTTATCTTTCTATTCTGCTTTTGGCCTGGACCAATATAATAAGTAGGTTCTCAGAAATCAAGTTAGTTCATTTTCTCAGAATAAAATGAAATGCTGGTTAAAAATTTATATACTTTTGGCTGGGCGCCTGTGACTCAAGCAGCTAAGGTGCCAGCTACATACACCTGAGCTGGCGGGTTCAAATCCAACCCAGGCCCCCCAAACAACAATGACGACTGCAACCAAAAAATAGCTGGGCATTGTGGAGGGCACCTGTACTCCCAGCTACTTGGGAGGCAGAGGCAGGAGAAGCACTAGTGCCCAGGAGTTGGAGGTTGCTATGAGCTGTGATGCCATAGCACTCTACCCAGGGCAACAGCTTGAGGCTCTATCTCAAAAACAAAATTTACATACTTTTACACAAATACATGTTATCAGTCATTGCTTTTTTTTGTCTTCAGGAATAAAATCAGACATTGCTTTTAATGTTTTAATGAAAAGTATTCTTTTTTTAAAAAACAAGATGAAAAATTAAGTTTAGTTATTCCATAAGCATCTAGGGCCTTTGTTTTTATTTTATTTATATATTAAATTGAAATACTTAAAATCAGATTAATTCTGTATTATTAATATAAAATATTAATTACTGGGGCCGGGCACAGTGGCTCACTCCTGTAATCCTAGCACTTTGGGAGGCTGAGGTGGATGGATTGCCTGAGTTCACAAGTTCAAGACCAGCCTGAGCAAGAGTGAGACCACGTCTCTAAAATAGCCAGGCATTGTAGTGGGTGCCTGTAGTCCCAGCTACTTGGGAGGCTTAGGCAAGAGAATTGCTTGAGCACAAGAGTTTGAGATTGCTGTGAGCTATGATGCCATAGCACTCTATTGAGGGCGACAAAGTGAGACTATGTCTCAAAAAAAAATTAATTACTATTTAATATCAATACATTTAAACATCAATATTAATACATTAAATAAATGTCATGTTATTTACTAATTAATACATTAAATAAAATTCAATACTTATATTAATAAAAATTAAAACATTAATTATGTTAAATTTAAAATTTTTTAAACTTCCTGTTTTGAGATAATTATAGATTTGCAGAAAGTTGCAAAAATAATACAGAGAAGTTCCTGTATCTTTCACACAATTTCTCCTTATGGACACATCTTATGTGACTATATTACAATATCAACACCAGAAACTTGATATTGGTAGACATTGGTAGCTCAATGTCACTTTATCACAGGTAGAGTTTTGCGTACCCATCACCACAGTCAAGATACCAAACTACTGTATTGCCTTACCTTAAAGCACTGTCTTAAGTGTTACATCCACTTCCCTCCCCCAGCTGTCCCTGCACCCTGGCAACCAATTATCTATTCTCCATCTCCATAATTTTGGTCATCTCAAGTAGAATTTCATTTGGATTTATTCACAGTGTTTTGAGAGTATCTTTTCATATAGATTTTGTCATAGATGCTCTAAGTATAACATTATACATATAATTATCTATGTATACATGTATCTATGTAAACATTAATCCATCACACTTCCACAGTGTCAACATTTTGCCGGTTTCATTGAGGTATAGAGGCCTTTCTTTGTTTTCAGTCCCTTTATTCTCTCTGCTGTTTATAATATAACCACCTTAAATATTGCCTCTACATAAATTGAAAACCACATCAGACAATGCATAGGTGCTTAGGATGGGGGACCTAGAGGGGTTTGATATTTTAAAGAAAGAGGAAATTCTGGGGACCACAGAGTCCTTTCTCATAGTCAGTAGTCATTTCATTTCTCTTTTTCAATTGTGAAATTGGCTGAAGTAGAAATTACCACTGTGCTTATCCACTTCCTTAATCTATCTTGCATACAACTACTAAAGTAATCTTTTCCTTAAACCGTCAGATATAATTTCAATAATTCAAGGGAAGAAAATATAGTATATTTACTCATATTTTTACTCTTTCTTCTCTTCTTTTTTTTAACACTGATGGAACTATTCTTATTTTTTAATATTTTAAGATTCTTTCTTCAATCATTTCCTTTCTGTTTCAAAAACTTCCTTTAGCTATTCTGTTAACAAATACTCAAAGTTTTGTTCATCTGAACACATCTCAATTTCCTTTCTGTTCTTTTAACTTGAAAAATATGCATTTTCACTTCCATGGCTTCTGATCAGAAATCTGATGTTATTCAAATATTTGTTTTTTTCCATTATTGGTAAGGCATCATTTCTCTTTGGCTGGCTTGCAAGATTTTATTTTTTTTTTGGTCTTCCTGGTAGTGGTGGGGAACTTGTGGCCTTCTGATTTCAATATTGTTCTTTTTTTAAGCACCAAAGGAGGCAAGAAAAGCTTCATCTTTCTCTGCTGCACCCCTTTTAATGAAAGGATTTGTTCTTTAAAATTTGGATTCAGTCAAAAGGCCACACTCAGATCCAGAAGGCCACATGTGACCCTAAGGCTGCAGGTTCCCCACCCCTGCCTGAGTTTCTTTAAATTTATTTAACACAGTTGGCATTTGCTGAGCTTCTTGATCTGTAGATGTATGTGGAAGTTTGGGGGTCATATTTGGCAAATTTCAACTATCCTTATTTCAATACTTTTTTTTTTTTGAGACAGTTTCAAGCTGTCACCCTTGGTAGAGTGCTGTGGTGTTACAGCTCACAGCAAACTCAAACTCTTGGGCTTAAGCAATTCTCTTGCCTCAGCCTCCCAAGTAGCTGGGACTATAGGCACCCACCACAACACCTGGCTATTTTTTTTTTTGTTGTTGTTGTTGTTGCAGTTGTCATTGTTGCTTTAGTTGGCCCAGGCCAGGTTTGAACCCACCAGCCTCAGTGCATGTGGCTGGTGCCATAACCACTGTGCTATGGGCGCCAAGCCTTCTCTCTGTTGCTCTGTCTTCAAGTTCACTGATTCTTCCCTCTGTTGCCATTTAATTAAACAACCCATCCAGTGAGATGTTTTTCTGTTTGTTTTAAAAATTTCAATTTACTTCTTTATATCTTCTATTTCTTGCAAGTCTGCCTCTTCCTGGTCTTTTGCTGAATCTGTTTCATTTGTTTCAAGTATCTTCACTTTTACTCATTGAAGCATTTTCATACTGGTTGTTTTAAAGTTCTTGTCAGATAACTTTAACATCTGTGGCTTCCTGGTATTGGGGGTCTGTTGATTGTCCTTTCCACTCAAGGTGAGATATTCCCAGTTTTTGGTATGACAGGGATTGTCAACACTGGATATTTTGGATGCTATGTTATGAGACCCCAGATCTCATTTAAATCTTCTGTTTTAGCTAGCCTTATCTACTGCTGTCCTGGGTAGGTAGACTAGTGCTGTTCTGGGTAGGTAGAAATTCAGGTTCCTCTGTTAATATCCCAGCATAGGGATGAAGGGAAGCAGTAGAGAGGATACCTAGTTACTTCTGGGCCAGGATGAGAGTACAGGCTGCCCACTAAGCCTCTGCTGATACCACCCTAGCTGGGAGAGGGAAGGTGCTTTGCTACTGCTCCCCACATGGCCTCCACTAATATGGTGGAGGAACACATTACTTTTGGGCAGAGGTGAAAATATGACTCTCCACTAGAACTCCTATACACCCAAGCTATTTGGAGTGGAAGGTTAGGGTCCCTATTTGGCCTCGGATGGCAGGGAGCAGATAGTATGCAATTTTTTTCTGTGGGTTAGCTGGAATAGTGTGGTTATTGTCTAAAAGTTTGCTTTCTTTCAAGGTTGCCCCTTCCTGGTTCTTTGGCCAAACAGAACAGGTTTGTGCTCATTCTCACTCTCACTCTCTCTCTCTGTCTCTTTTCCTTTGCCGTACTCATTAGTTTCTGGATTGCTGCCTTCTCGTGTAATCAGTCGGAGATCCATGTGGCAAAAAGAAAACCCTGGGAACCAGAGCTATAACATTTCATGAGTCCCGAGGTCCTTAATCATTTGATCTTCTTCTCTCCACCTTTCAGAGTCTCCTAATTTTGTTTTATATATAAGGTCCGGGGTGGGGGGGGTTAGCTGTATTTAGCAGAGGAAATAGGAAGAAGTAGGTTTACTCCATATGGTCCCATAAACAGACATCCATAAGGGCATTTGTGCATCATCTGTCTGTCAAATAGCAGTCAGTGAGCACACTATTTTCCTGAATTGATAGTGAGCTTCCTCCTCTTCCACCCTCACTAGCCCAGTGGCCTTGCCATTTAGCAAGTGATAATATATGGTCACATATGCTTCATGTGTCCTTTAAAATTTTTCTCTCTTAATTTTTTCAAGTATTTAAAAGCAAATCCCAGACATCAGTCTTTCAAACCAACATACTTCAGAATTGGTCTCTAACAGATTTGGACATTTCTTTATACAACCACAACACTATTACCATATTCAACAAAATCAATGATAATTTTTTTATTTTTTTGAGACAGCGTATCACTATGTCACCCTTGGTAGAGTGCCGTAGTGCCACAGCTCACAGCAACCTGAAACTCTTGAGCTTAAGCGATTCTCTTGCCTCAGTCTCCCAAGTAGCTAGGGCTACAGGTGCCTACCATAAAGCCCAGCTATTTTTTGGATGCAGTTGTCATTGTTGTTTAGCAGGTCCGGGCTGGGCTTGAACCAGCCAGCTTTGATGTGGCCAGTGCCCTACTCACTGAGCTATAGGAGCTGAGCCAATGATAATTTTTTTTCATCATTTAATACTCAATTTCCCCTATTGTCACAAAATGTCTTTTTTTTTATTGTGGTAAAATTCATATAACATAAAAACTTACCATCTTAACCATTTTTATGTGTACACATAATACGTAGTTATCTAATGTTAAATATATTCACATTGTTGAACAACCGATTTCCATAACTATTTTTATGTTGCAAAACTGAACACAAACTTTCTCTTCCTTTCTCCCCATTCTACCTTCTGTTTTTATGAATCTGACTATTCTGGGTAACTCGAGTCAAGTGGAATTATATAGTGTTGCCTTCATGTGACTGGATTACTTAACTTGGCATAATACCCTCAAGATTCATCTATGTTGTAGCATATATCAGATCATCTTTACTTTTAAAGACTGAATAATATTCCATTGTACATATATACAACATTTTGTTTCTGCATTAATCTACTGATACACTCTGGGTTGCTTCTACCTTTTGGCTATTGTGTTGTGTTGTTTTTTTGTTTTTCATTTTTGAGATAGAGTTTTACTCTGTTGCCCTGGCTAGATTGCACTGCCATCATTGTAGAAGCTCATAGCAACCTGAAACTTCTGGGCTTAAGCAATACTTCTGCCTCAGCCTCCCAAGCAGCTGGGACTACAAGTGTGTACCACCAAGCCTGTCTAATTTTTTTCTATTTTTGGTAGAGATGGGATCTCACTCTTGCTCAGGCTGGCCTCTGCCTCCCAGAGTGCTAGGATTACAGGTGTGAGGTGCTGCACTGGCCCTTTGGCTATTGTGAATAATGTTGCTATAAACATGGGTATACAAATATCTCTTTAAGGCCCTCCTTCAGTTCTTTGGGATATATATTCATAAGTGGAATTATTGGGTCATATTTTAATTCTATTTTTAATTTTTTGAGAAATTGCCATACTGTTTATAATCGCTTCTCGGCCTTTTGGCTAAGATCAAGTGCCATACTGTTTATTATAGCAGCTACACCATTTTATATTCCCACCAACAGTGGGTTCCAATTTCTCCACATCTTCACCAACATGTGTTATATCCTGGTTTTTTTTTTGTTTGTTTATTTTTGAGACAGAGCCTCAAGCTGTCACCCTGGATAGAGTGCTGTGGCATCAGAGCTCACAACAACCTCCAATTCCTGGCCTAGAGCGAGTCTCTTGCCTCCGCCTCCCAAGTAGCTGGGACTAGAGGTGCCCGCCACAACGCCCGGCCTTTTTTTGGTTGCAGCCATCATTGCTGTTTGGCAGGCCCAAAATGGATTCGAACCCGCCAGCTCAGGTGTACATAGCTGGCACCTCAGCCCACTGAGCCACAGACATGGAGCCTTCTTTTTTTTTTTTTTTTTTTGGGTGGTCATCCAAATAAACAGTGGCCCAAAAGTTCACATGGAATTTAAAATAATTTACACACTAACTTGATGGCCACCCTGAATGTGTGAAGTGGTATTTATCTCCTTGTGGTTCTGATTTGCATTTCCCTAATTAGTGGTATTAAACATACTTTTATGTGGTAATTGGCCATTTGTATATATTCTTTGTATATCTTCTTTGGAGAAATGTCTATTTTTGAATCAGTTTTTTTGTTGTTGCTGAGTTGTAGGAGTTTTTTTGTTTTTTAAAACATATTCTGGATATTAAATCCTTATGAGATACATGACCCAATTGGTCTACCAGGATCCAACAAATTCATACTATATTAGTAAATTTGATGACTCAAGTGTTATCTGACCTAGAGGATATTCCTCTCCTTTTCTCTCCCTTGTGGCAGAATCCAGGTCCACTGTCACGTAGAATTGTAGTTTTATATTATAACTTTGTTGCTGTCTTCCAAAATGTCCTGCTTTTGCCTTTGATCATTTTAGCAGTAAATTTTCCCTGTTGAAAGATCAAAGTTTCTCTACCAAAGGTTCCTAGAGGACTAAAACTGAAAATGAAAAGTTTTACCCTCACTTGGGTCCCCAACTGATGGGAAGGCGGGCTCTGGAGGGAAGCAGGCATGAGAGCTATGAGGATAAGAGAGGGATTAGGAGAAGACACTGGATCAACAACCTGGCCTGAAAAACCAGGGGCTTTTCCCATTATGGGACCAGTGTTATTCAAATCCCTGCATGAACAGGGGCAGGCCCAGAATTGTCTTCCCATCTGTGGGTGGCACTGCTCCCCAAAGGGTGCTGAAGAGGACCATCCTACCTAACGTTGCTTTGACTACAAAGGGCCTTCCCAGGAGTCCTTGGGATCATGAGGCAAGGCTGGGAAGCCTATGGCATCACGGTGGTTCAGGAGCCAGACAGACCACTGAGAGGAAAGCTACAGGCACCAGTAGTGTCTGAGCACTTAAAATGTCACTGGAGTTTATCGCTGCAATTAGTATTATGGGTAATTTTTTTCTCTTTATACAGCATTTTCCAAATTTTCTTGAATGAACAGTGAAAAAGGAATACATTTTCTTTAAAAAAAAAAAAATAGAACAATACTCTTGGGATTAACATAGCTATGCCCAAAGATCTTTAGTAATCATAGCTTAGTACTCAGGAGATCTGTAACTGGAGTGGGGGTCCTCCATATTCTCCTTGGAGCCTAAAAGGTCAGCTCCTATCCACAAACTGA
>CAUYRH010058638.1:0-15723 GCA_963574655.1 Perodicticus potto
ATCCCTTCTATACCAATTTTTTAAAGACATCTGTACCAGAATGTTTATTGCAGCCCAATTCATAATTGCTAAGTCATGGAAGAAGCCCAAGTGCCCATCGACCCACGAATGGATTAATAAATTGTGGTACATGTATACCATATAATACTATGCAGCCTTAAAGAATGATGGAGACTTTACCTCTTTCATGTTTACATGGATGGAGCTGGAACATATTCTTCTTAGCAAAGTATCCCATGAAAGGAAGAAAAAGTATCCAATGTACTCAGCCCTACTATGATGCTAATTTAAATGTTTCATATAAAGGCTATAACCCAGCTATAGTACAAGAATATGAGAAGGGAGGGGAGGGGCGATGTTGAGGTGAAGGGAGGGTAATTGGTGGGGCCACACCTATGGTGCATCTTAGAAGGGTACAGGTGAAACTTAGTAAATGCAGAATACAAATGTCTTCATACAATAACTAAGAAAATGCCATGAAGGGTATGTTGAACAGTTTGATTAAAACATTTCAGATTGTATATGAAACCAGCACATTGTACCCCTTGATTGCACTAATGTACGCAGCTATGATTTAATAAAAAAAAAAAAAAAAAAAAAGAGAGAGACTTCAAAAGGAATAATCTGACTCAGAAACTAAACTTACAAAAAGATAAAGTAGTTTGACCAGAAGACAAAAACAAAATCAGATGTGATGGCAAAGTTTACATGTTCTTGTCTAGACAATGGTACCCAGATACTTGGTCAAATGTTACTCTAGATATTACCACAAAGGTATTTCTAGATAAGAGTAACATTTAAATGAATGAATTTACAGTAAAGCAGATTACTCTCTATAATATGTTGGGTCCTTATCGGATCAGTTGAAGACTTTAACAGAACAAATACTGATGCCCACTGAGGAAGAGAGAATTTTTCTAGATTACCTTTAGATTCCAGCTGAAATATCAGCCAGTTTTTACAATGAGTCAATTCCTTAAAATAAATCTTTCCTTTTGTTCATAGTATATAGACCACGGGTCCTCAAACTTTTTAAACAGGGGGCCAGTTCACTGTCCCTCAGACCATTGGCAGGCTGGATTATATTAAAAAAAAAAAAAACTATGAACAAATTCCTATGCACACTGCACATATCTCATTTTGAAGTAAAAAAACAAACTGGGAACAAATACAATATTTAAAATGAAGAACAAGGGTGGCGCCTGTGGCTCAGTGAGTAGGGTGCCAACCCCATATACTGAACGTGGTGGGTTCAAACCTGGCCTCACTGAACTGCAAACCAAAAATGACCAGGCTTTATGGCAGCTGCCTGTAGTCCCACCTACTCTGGAGGCTGAGGCAAGAGAATCGCCTAGGCCCGGGAGCTGGAGGTTGCTGTGAGCTGTGTGATGCCACCACACTCTACCGAGAGCAATAAAGTGAGACTCCGTCTCTACAAAAAAATAAAAATAAATAAATAAAATGAAGGACAAATAAAGTTAACTCAACAAACTTACCAGTATTTCAATGGAAACTATGGGCCTGCTTTTGGCTAATGAGATGGTCAATGTCCAGTTCCATATTTGTCACTGCTAGTCGTAACAAGTGATGCAAAAAATAAAAATAAATAAATAAAATGAAGGACAAATAAAGTTAAATCAACAAACTTACCAGTATTTCAATGGAAACTATGGGCCTGCTTTTGGCTAATGAGATGGTCAATGTCCAGTTCCATACTTGTCACTGCTAGTCGTAACAAGTGATGCAAGTGTGCATTAGTTAGCCTAGATTTGATTGGAGATTTCAGATGTTTCATTCTGGAAAAAGTCTGTTCACAGACATAAGTGCTGCCAAAGATGGTTGCCATTTCGAGTGCATGGTTCCTAAGATTAGGATATGTCTCAGAGGGGAGAGATGCATAGAAATTAGGAAGGCTGCTTGACTTGAATGCGTCTTTCAGAGAGTCACAATTCTGCAGTTCAGCCAGTTCCATTTGGTAAATTGTATCCACATTTTCTTATTTTTTGTTTTATTTCAAGATACTTTACTCTTAAAAGTCACAACACTAAGTTTTTGGCCCATTCTGCCACTGTACAAGCCACAAATACTTGCTGAGCAGCGGAGGGGTGCTCTTTCATAGCATGTCTGAAAAGTGAATAAAAATACATATAAAACAAATATTCAAATAGTTTCTATAGGAACACAGATAAGTGTGACCCCCTCTCTAATCTTACATATTGCTGCATCTGTGCCAACCCTACTCTTACAAAGACATTTCAAAACTACAAATAATTAAGTTAAATGGTCCCCTCAAATCCCAAATTCAAGCTAAACTTGCAGTTAACAGCTACAGAATGATATCTACACATTAATACTAGCTGAAGCACAAGTTGCTTGGTGACGTTTCATTTCACCTTCCCAAGCACAAGACACGGGTGGAGTTCCAACATCCTGCTCTTCTACTTCGGGTAGGTGGTTGGGGTTCTGGATTTGCTGCACAAGTTTCCATGTCGGTCCTGACATCACATAGTAGATTGTTGGTCTCTGGAATCCATTGAAAGTAGAAGCAGCAGCTACAGTGTAAGCACCCATATTTTCAAAGAGTATCCAGTCGCCCACATGCATTTCTGGCAAGTCACAGCACTCAACTATCCAGTCTAGGTCATCACATGTTGGTCTCCATATGCTGGATGAATAATACTTCTCATCTGGTTTAGGTCTCTTTTTGCAGAAGAGACTTTACATGAGTATGATCATAAAGGATGCAATTAAATGATCCATATACTCCATCATTGATGTAATACGTAAAGGTTTGTTCACTGGTCTCATCTTCATCATCAGAGTCTATCTGTTCCTTTAATACAATTTTTTTTAGCAATGATATTAACTACAAGTGTGAAGGCTGATACAACATAATATCTGCCTGCCTCAGCTATGATTCTCACTCCAGAGTCTGATGGAAAGTACTTGTCCAATGCTGGGTTGATTACACCCGTGATCTCTTCAAATTCAAGCTTCACATCCTCAGATTCAGGAAATCCACCACCAATGTCAAGCAGGTACATGCTGAAACCAACCTCAGCTCTCATGTCAAAGACAGAATGGGTATCAGAGATTGCCTGCACAAAGGTCTCAGGATCAGTACAACCACTTCCTATGTGGAAGCTGACACCAATGACATCAATATTTAGCTCTTTTGCCCGTTCCAAAAAAAGTCTGCTGGTGTTGAGTGTGGCACCAAATTTAACACTGGGTCCACACACTGCTTTGGAATCATCAGTGGCAATCCACAAAGCCAAATCGGCCTTTGGATGTGCTCTGGCAACTTTCATCAACTCGACTTCACTGTCAAAAGTCATCATCTGGACCCCATTATTGGCAGTGTGCTTAATTTGAGACACTTGTTTACAAGGATTTGCATAGATAATCCTCTCTGGAAGTACCCCCGAGACTTTGTACCAATTGTATTTCAGTCTTGTTAGTACAGTCAAATCCTGTCCCAATGGCAGCAAGGGTCTTCACAATGGCTCTACTGTCATTACATTTGCATAAAAGAGAGTGACACAAAGAAGATCTTTTAGCCATCTTCGGTGTTTCTTCAGAACATCTCCGAGGTCTGCTACATAGAAGGCATTCTCATCATCAGAAGAGGAAACTTCATTGATTTTTTTGGTCCAGAATATCCTTGGCAGTAAAACCTTCATCAAGCAAGTGGCAGTCAAACTCTTCATTACTAATGTCGTTTATGGTTTCTTGATGTTTCTTTGAAAAACTAAGAAAAGGAATTTAAAGAAATACTTCCAGCTTTTCACAAGGGCAGTTCTCCAGGATATCTGAATTCCACTACGTGTCATCTGAGCAACAGTGGAAATGTTCTTAGAGCATCTGGGCGCTGCAGTCCAGCCCCATGGAGAAGCCCGAACACAGAGCTGAGCCAGAGCCAGAGCCACAGGGGGGGCAGGATGCCCCACCGCACCCATCAGTGCCTGGCTCCTACCTGCGGGAGATGCCCGCCTGAGGTGGCGCTGGAGCAGCTGGCAGAGGGGCGGCCGGGGCAGTGACTTCAGGGACTGATCTCCACATTTTCAATGTCAATAGAAAATGGATTATGAAAAAGCTGTATGTCCTGTTCATGGAGATGAAGCTCTTTAAATCTAAATTGGAACTCCTTTTGCAACTTTTACAATGAATCCACACATGTTTTATTTGGGAATGCAACCAGTGGATTTTCCGCTAACAGATTTTGCGGCCGGGATGAGTCAGCCGCTAAACAGGACAGGCAGTGGTGGCAAAAACATCCAGCGTGCCAGATAAAAGTCCTTAGTGGGTGGCATGTGGCCCTCAGGCCGTAGTTTGAGGACCCTGATATAGATAGATAACATTTAAATGATAGAAAATTAATAGGTAAATAGGTGGATAGATAGATGATCTACCATATATACACTTTATTGTATTGGTTCTGTTTCTCTGAAGACCTTTAACGCACTAGGTATTCTTAAAGGCAGGAAATTGTTTGATAAAAATGGATAGTGGGATCAGTGCCCGTAGCTCAGTTGTTATGGTGCCAGCCACATACACTGGGGCTGGCAGGTTCAAGCCCGGCCAGGGCCTGCTAAACAGTGACAACTACAGTAAAAAAAATAAACATCCAGGCATTGTGGCCAGTGCCTGTAGTCCCAGCTGAGGCAAGAGAATCACTTGAGCCCAAGAGTTTGAGGTTGCTGTAAGCTGTGACACCATGGCACTCTACCAAGAGTGACATAATGAGACCCTGCCTCAAAAAAAAAAGTGGATGCTGACCTCTTGCTTCTCCTTTTCTATGCTAATTAAGAATTTTGCAATTCACTGGAGTTCTAGAAATTAGTGTTGTATTTACTTGCTGATAACATAGTGACTAATCAAAAATATTTACTGGAATCACAAAATCTTGTACTCTTCTCTGTTATTAAAATTTTGAGTTCAAAAACATGCACATAGCCTCCATAAGAAGAGGGACTATATGTAACTTTCACTTAAAGATGGGCAGAGTTTCACTTCTAGAGCTACATCATGCTCTAGCTGTACTGGAAATATGATCAGCTTTTCTTCTGTGAAGAGGTAATTGATATAAAATTCATATATGTGCTACCTTGTTTTATGTGAACTAAATGAGAGTTCCAGTGAGATATTTTACCATTTTCCTAGAATTGGTAACTAAACTTCATAGCTATGAAAAAAAAAATGATACCTAATAGTCACTTCTAGCTTGGTATAATTCTTCTTAGCTCTTTGTGCTAATCAACCTCCTGTGGTCATTTTTGTGGCTTTCTATCCCACTTCCACCATCTTACAAGTAAAAGACTAAGACTGATAATTTTACAGAACCTCTTCTGTAGAAGGCTTTGACCCTGGAAAGTGGGTCACAGAAATAAGGTAAGTCCTAAAGGACAAGAAGGTTCTTGGCTTCCTACAGGAGAGAATTCAAGGACCAATCTTTAGTTGGAAATCAACGCACCATTTATTAAACAAACAGTAGGCAGGCTACCCACCAACAGAGGGGGCTCTATACATTGCTGGTAAACTCTATTCATGAATATCTGTATCTATCTACTTATGGATATCTCCTAATTATACTCTATATACTAAATTTAGGGCAGATTATTCATGAGATTCCTGGGGAATGTATGAATATTTCCAGGAATTGGGGGTTCCTCTCCTTTTAAAAACATATAAGGTAACTTTTGGGTGTTGCCGTTGCTGTAAATTGTCCTGGCACTGGTGGGACTGTTTCATAGCATGCTACTGTATTATAGTTAGTGTGTAATAAGCTTCAAAATTGGGCTGGCCCTTTTCTCCTCCATCCAGATCTTAGCTGGTAGCAGTTGATTCTTCCATATCCTGTTGTTTCTATAAAGAACTTTTGAACCATGTACATTTTGTCTTTGGAAACTTAGTCCTGCCTACTTCCTTTCTCACTTTTTTTCTAGACAATTTGATGGTAACATGCCTAAGATAAGTATATCTGAAATTTGAAGGTAGCAATTTATCCAGCAATACAGGATATATACACACAAATTACAATACAGCGGGGGTGACCAGGAGTAAAGAGTTCAGAGGGTATTAGACACAGATAGGAATGCAGACTTCTGAGACCTTCAAAAGCTAAGAAAATTTTTTTTGTTTATTAAATTTATTAAAATTTTAAGAAAAGCAGTTATCTTAGATAAAATTGTTTAGTTCTGTTTAGTTTAACCAAAGGTAATTGCTTCAATGCCTTTTGAATGACATGAAATAATTCTCTAAATTTAAGAAAGCTTTATACCCATGGGAATGTCCAATTGTCAATTACTCTGTTACGGTACTAGGATATGAGTTCCTCAAAGACTACTCCAGGTTTTATTGTCTTTCTATCTATAGAATAAAGTAAAGGGTCTGGCATTCAACTACATTATAGAGCCACTCTCTATATTTTACCAATAGTTTAAATAAATGACTTCCTGAATAACAACATTTTCTTTAATTCTTCTATACCAAAAAAACTAGTTCAGGTGAAAAGAGAGTATGAGTTCGTATAATTATCCAACTCTTTCCTGAAACAAAAATTCTAACAGAGAATTTTCAATGCAATTGAATAGGACAAAGTATCTTCTTTCCTTTCAGACTACAAGGAGTTCAGATAAAATTGAACTGAAAATTAAAATCAAGGCACCAAGTATCTTTGGCAAAAATATTCAAAAGACCTTTTGTATTTGTGGAGAATTGATAAGAATGAAATCAATAGTTTAAGAAATATTTAGAAATTTTAGAAATTTAGAAGTTATTTATTTTTGTTGGTGACCCATTATTCATTTCTTTCTTTGATTTAATTTCTAGCAATTAGAAGAAATCAGCAATTAACCAGAAATCAACTGTTGTAATAATAAAAAAAAAAATTCTTAGTAATTCTTAACTCCTTTTGAATGCTATGAGGATGACTTTTACAGAAGTCTCCTTTGAAAATATATCTTTACATTTCAGGTATTTTGCTTTTTGGTTTTTAGGTGAAAGTTAGCCATTAATTGTAATGTTATATAAATGCTTACCTTCAAATACTTTCTGAATACCAAGTAAAAGGAAATGAGATATTACAGGCAAAAAAAAAAAAAATGAGAAATATGAACTATAAAAGAATGTTGGCATTTAATATGGTCTACTGTGTGTATCCTTATTAAACACAAAGATTCTACAATTAGACTTATCTGTGTGCATAATTCTGAAGATATTTATTAAAATGCTAAGAGAAAAACAAATATTTTTAAAATAATATATTTTAAACAAATGAAACTTAACTATTAAACAAATGGATTTTCTGGGAAAATTCCCAGGCCCTATCACTGTATAACAAATTCCATCACTAAGTTAATTTTACTGCTTAGTCAACAAATTCACATATATACACATGTGTGTATGTGTGTGTGTGCGTGTGTGTGTATTCAAATTTAAAGGCTGATGCCTTAATCAATAATGGAAAAACAAGAGTTTCTTTCTTTTATTTATTTTTTATTTTCTTGAGACAGAGTCTCACTATATCTCCCTCAGTACAGTGCTATGGCAATCACAGCTCACAGCAACCTCGAACTCTTGGGCACAAAAGATTGTCTTTCCTCAGCCTCCCAAGAAGCTGGGTCTACAGCCTCTACAATATCCAGCTATTTTTTTGTTGTTATTATTGTCATTGTTTAGTAGGCCCTGGCCGGATTTGAACCCACCAGCCCCAGTACGTGTGGCTGGCGCCCTAACCATTTAGCTGTAGGCACTGACCCAAAAAGCAAGCGTTTCTAGCAAGAACTTTACATCAAGATTTTTCTTGCATGTTTATAATACAACCATACAGTACATGTATGTGTCTATATATACATACACAGATATACATATTTAACAAAAAAAGCTTAAGACTTCTTAAAAAGCTTTCCTACTGAATAATTTGGAAGTTACTTATCGCAGCCAATTATCTAGTTCTGGGGACATTAATTTTGTGATAAGAATCATGAAAGGCTGATTGGTTGTCTTTCTAAATTTTATATTGTTTTAATATTATTAGACTAAAACAGTTATAGAATTCTTTTCGGCATGAGAGCCCTCACTGATACAACGAAAGTACTAAAATATGCTAAGTGGAATTTAATATTGAGAAATTATATACTATTGAAAGCCCATGTTAATAACTTTAAGGTAGCAGGATCCAAACACAGTATACACTATAAATGATGATAAACTAAGGGGAAATGGGCCTTGTGTATAACTAAGTACATTCATCTTCACATTAATAAATTGAAAAAATATCATTTATCTATGTATAGTATTAAGTGATAATATCCAAAAGCAATCAAATAAATATTAATATAAATATAAATAATGGTGCATCCTTAAGTTTGGATATTATTACTCTAATGTGTAGTGGTGAAGTAAATAAAAAACAAGAAATTATAGTAGAAAGAATAAGAAAATATGAAGTGAAGTAGAGGAGAGCAATAAAATTGAAAAAGTAAGGAACAACACAAGAAAGACTAACTAATACACTACTTTGGTATATTTAATTTTAAATTTAGATTTGGGATTACTGGAGAAAATTTCTTATACTGAGGAGGGAAAAGATTAAATGCTAGGAAATTTTGTGGGATAAAAGTTACTGTTTCTTCTTGGCTATTTTGACTCAAAACAAATGGCAGGATTCAGTGAGAAAACTAACATAATATAACTATGTTATATTAAAACTAATATAATACTACATAGATTACTTATCTGTTCTAAATCCATCATATTTAGTCTCATACCATAAAAGTAATCCTTCATCAGAAGGAATGAGAACAATAATAAAATCTGGAAACTAAAGAATAGTTACTTTAAATTGCTCAACTATCTTTCAAAAATTTAATTAGCAGTACTCACCTGGACTTCAAAAAGTATCTTATGTTTAACAATACAAAATGATCACTGTGAAGTTGAAGTTGCATATTTCTGTACAGCCACATTGTGTGAACGTACAAAAGCATGTCTTCAGTATATCTTTACATGTGAGATTCTGTGCAGCAGACACAAAAGGGAAGTAAAGGTATCAGCACCTTTCCTAGGGAGTTACAGGCAAGACAAGACTGGCTTCTCTGCCCACCCTCTGTGGTACGTGTGCACAGATTCTGTACTCAGGGTACAATCAGCACATACAAGCAAATAAACTACTACCAAAACACAGAAGCTGAAGAGGAAAGTATAGCACAAATACTTGGCTGAGAGTAAATTTTGTGGCCTGGGGACCCTATCTTGATGTTTGGAGTAAAAAGGCTTTGGAATGATTTCAATGATTTAACCAACTATTAACTACTAATTCCTACATTCTCACATTAGGTGTTTGCCTTCATGAGTTTTTGTCACCTCTTGGAACTCCAGCTTATTCCAAGTAAAGAAATGTCGGTACCTACCTGATTTTACTTTCCGAAAGATTAAATAACATGCCATATTCTCAGCAGATAATACAATGTCTAATAAGTAATGCCACTGCCAGAATAAATTGCCTTTTCTAACCCTTCTTATACTAACACAAGAAGTTATACTTCATACTTTCTCTCTCCATCTGTAATCAAATTCCCTCTCCCACCCACCTCACAATTTCATATCTCCCATCACCACTGCCATTAATAATGACAAGAAAGTCATATAGCATCTGATCTCCATCACTGACCAAGCATGCAATTCCAAGGTTTGTGGAGATAGACACTTGGATTTAAACCCTGGGTATTTTATTAATATTTAATGCAGTCTGTGTTCTTTGTCATTGTATTGCTTATATAAAATATAATAATTTTATTGAATTCTTGTTCCTTTAAAGAAGGTATGATAGAATATACTTTATGGCTTGTTTTATTTTTTATAAGATAAAATCAATTAAAGAGAAGCACGTAGCAGTGTATATGGCATAATTTAAATATGCAACAATTCTTTCCATATTTTTACAAATTAAAATGAAGTCATGAAACTACATATTATATTTTATAAAAACATGTCCATTTCCTAACAAGGGGGTACTGAACCTAGGGTGGCAGCCATGAAATACTTCAAATAATGTTTACATGCCTAGCCACAGATTTCTGCAGCTCATGGACATTTCCATCACTTTGCTCAACTTCTCAGAACTTTTTATTTCATCACTTTATGTTTATGTATTTTTACACCAGAAAAGCATTATGTGAAAATAATTTGCAGAAGTGAGCCTACAATACATCACGTCAGAAGCTTGCAAACACTTCTTGAATCCCGTTATGGGAGAATGACATTGACAAAATGATACCAGTGGCAGTTTGCTGAGAAATTCAAGTTTGTCATATATGTCCTGTCTGCTATGATTTCTATTACTTGTTCTGAGTTGTTGTTGTTATTTTACTTGCTATGGTCATATCAGTATCAAGATGGCTCAATCATATTTTTATAAAATTTGATATATTTTATAAGTCATGGAAAAAACATGTGTTTGATTTCTTGAAAACATAGCAAACATCTGTCATGCAGGATTATCAGAAGTGAAGAACAATCAGATCCATGAATGATATTTGAATATTAACTAATATTTGCAAACATGAAATCATATACCTAAAAATACTTAAGATGATAATGTTGTTTCACATGTACTTAAATAAAACTGATATCTTTTTCAAATATTTTTTGCTCAGTTCCGAAAACTAGAGTTTTGTTCATATGACTCATGTTGCCAAAATCAACATGTTAATCTCAGAATAAATTGGGATGTCGCTAAGTCTTCCTGTTTGGTTTGGTGAATATAATTCACACTTACTAAAATTAGATACTGTTAGTAGATAATACTGATAGCATCATTATTTGTCAGAAGGCTGAGTTTCTCTCTCGCAAAAGAGGGTATGCTCCACTTCAGTATTTGCTTAAGAGCCCTTCTTTATGTAATAAATACTACTTGGCTCCTTGGAAGCAGACCCTGAAATTCTTATTTCCAGATACCATTTTGCTGAATATATTGGTAACATTCATCATGTATTGAAATGTTCCTGGGTTTGTTGTAGTATATGTTGTGAAAATCTACTTTTCTCTGCTTCCCCCTTAAATTAGTAAGCTCCTGGAGAGACTTACTGATTCCTTCTGCCCACAGATGGACAGGAGTTGCTATGAAGGAAGCTGATTAAAGGCACCAGATGCCATAGAAGGCTGGGGTGAACATCAGGAGTCCGAAAAACAAGTAGATTGTGGAAAAAGTCTGTACAGAGAACAATTGAAACCCTCCATTTATATTTAGGAATGTACTAAGTGGGCTCCCTCCCCTCGTCTTCTAGGAGAAGATGCCACCACAAAGGCAACAGGCATGAGGCATGGGGGTGGGAAGTAGTGAATGCTAAAACATAAAACCTGAAAATTAAGTAAAATATTCTTTTTTCAACTGTAAAACTCTAGGTGCTCACTGCCAAGATCCAGAATATCAATATCCAGAGGACTAATTCACAGGAAAGAGACAGGATTATCTTCCATGAAGTAAATGAGTATGCCAAAGATGATGGCTAAACAGTCTGATACGTGAGGATCTTCAGTGAATAATATGACAGAAATGCTTTCATCCTATGCTAGCTCACCAGTAGCAAACCCCTTCCATACACAGAGACTTTACTGCTATAAACCAAGACTTCCATAGTCACAAGCTTATGACACAGGCATAGAAACCAAAATGAACATAAAAATGGGAATGTTGAGGAATAGAGTTATAAATATATAATTTATGAAGTGTTTCAAAAAGAGTTTTCAAAATTATGGGGAGGGAGGATGTTATTCTTTAAATGCATATATTTCTAAAGCAAAATTTTATAAGTCCTGGGTAAAGAAAATTTGGTGATAGTGAACAATTCTTACTTTAAGTTTTAGAACATTGGAGATAAAATCCCATTTTTAAATTTTCCAAAGTAGAATAAACGTGCACAAGCTGGACAATTAAAAAGGCATCTGAGTTCACGATAGCAGCATTGGAAGACAGAAGAAATGAGGAGAAAACACATTCAAAAATGTAAGTAAAAATGGTTTCCAAAGTGGAAATCCACTCCAATGTACTGGCACTCAAGTATAAGAAAAGAATAGATAAATTCTTCATATGCAAAGTTTAAAACATAAATGTAGATCTAATGACCTCTTTCTCAGGAAGATCCTAGAGTATGTATTTCAATGAAACAAATACATTCTAAAAAGAAGTTAACCAATTATCTGCAAACAATGATACTCAACACCTGAAGGAATCCAAGGGAATCCTGAGGGGGACAACTATCTGAGAGGGTGCTAGGATTGCAGGAAAGTCAACCACCAGGTTCTGTGACTGGTATGATCTTGTGAAAAATTATATTAATATTACTCAAACACTTTACAGAATTTATAAATTACAAGATGGCTATACTAAAGATTCCAAGAAAACCAAGTTTAAAAAAAATAAAACTATTTCCCCAGGAAAATGTAAAACACTTGGAATATCAGTTAGTAATATATTAAAATCTAGTGGAAAAATAGAAAGAATGAATTCAAATATACAATATACATGTACCTACTTGGGGAAGATGGGCTGAGTGGTGGTGGAAGAGTGCTGAGATGATGTCTAACATGCCCATTCAAAAGATAGCAAAATGTTAATATTAGAAATATGAAAGAACACACACTGGGCACATTTAAAAGACTTTAAAATAGCTAGCTCTGGACTAAAAAAATGGGCAAAACTCTGGTAGAGTGATGGCCTGGGATTCTTTGGTTAATTTTTTATAAGCTTGCAAGTGTTTTAGATGGAAATTATTAAGGCATGTAATAGTAAGTTAGATGGTGATAAATGCTAAGGGGATTGTAGAAACAGAACAGAAGAATATGAAATGTCAGAACTAGGTAGTTGGTGAAGTTTAGGTAAGGTAGTGACCCTGGAAATTAAAGGTTCATAATTCCTCAATCTTGGCAATAAATTTCTAATTATTTAAGTACAATAGGGTCAAATTTTAAAAATCCCTAATGGTGCTCATTGGCCATAGAAACACACTGAGGAAAGAAATAGAGACATATTCAACAATCATTCCAATACTACAGTCAGTGTGTAGGTGATTAGCTATGTTTTTCTGTGCAGGTGTCAGCATTCCTCTGCCTGGTAAATAAATATTCACTGGAGTACATGTGAAATGTCAAGGACAGTGGAAACAGAGAGAAAACTGGACAGAATACATATACTATGAGAATTATTGGACATTATGTTTTTCCATAAATGATTCAGGGAAAAAGGAAAGTTCTGAATCTTTCCAAAATACTTAAAAATATATGCACTATCTCATAGACACAAAAATTAACAGTGAATGTTCTACCTCAGTTTATTAGAGCCATAAAAGATCCTCTAGAATTTTGACTAACATGTATGCACATCTTGTACCTCAGCTTAATATCTGAAAGTCAAATGCTAGAAATAGCTGTAGGTGGAGCATGATTTGTTAGAAGAGAATGTGAAAAGGAAGAGGAGATATGCAAAAATACCAAAAAGACACGAATTCAGACTATGTTAGACTCTATTTGGAGAATACTGACAGTAGTCAGCAACAAGCATTGACAAATATATAAGAGCCTCAACATATCAAAGGATTCTACAAAGTCTAAGGAACATTCCTAGGATATACAGAAAATGAACTTTACTGAAAAAAGGAACACTACAGTAGGACTTCACAGTTGTTCTGTTTATGTTCTCATTTATTCACACAACAAATCTTTTGAATAGCTACTGCATGCTGGGCATGATTCCTGGAGATCCAGATATAGGAATGACCAAAACAGACAAAAATCCATGCTTTCAAGGACAACTCTTTCAAGTGTTTTAGATGGGCAGTTACAAAGACATATAAGAAAACTGTGTAGGATGTTGGATAGTGATAACTGTTATGGAAATTATAGAAACAGAAAAAAAGAATATGAAATTTCAGAGTTGTGTAGTTTGGTAATTTTTGGTAGTATGATCAGGAAAGATTGCACTGTCCAAGTGACATTTAAATAAACACCAGTGTTGCAGTTATCTGGAAGTAAAACTTTTCAGGTAGAAAAAAGTCTAAGTACAAAGGCCTTGGACAGGAAGTGTTGCCTAATTCTGTTCATATGAAATCCTATTCACAGCAGGGCAATCAAGGCGATGGGACAGAGGAAGAGGGAGAAAGGAGGATCAGAGAGGATACGGATCAGACAAGGCTTTGTGAGTATTGGTAAGTCCTCCATCTTTATTTTCAGTGATATGATCATCTTTGGAAAGCTTAGCCCAGATTTTTAAGCTCAATCTTCAAAATATATCCAGATGTAGACCCAATTTTATCACTCCACTGCCACAACTAGGCACAAGGTGGTATCACCTGAAATATGTCAAAATTGGTTTCCCTGTTACTAACCTTGCCTGAGTAAAGCCTAGTCTCAACAAAGTTAATGGAATAATCTTGTTAAAATACAAAGCTGACTTGAGCATACACTCTGCACATATAGACAAAAGATATACACAAGAATATTTATGGCAGCAATGTTTGTAATACTCTCAAAAAATAAAAAAAATGTCCATTTCCAGTAAAATAAACAAAGTATGAGATGTTCATAAAATGGAATACCATGTAACAGGAAAATATTAAGGCTACTGATGGATATAATAAAAAACACTGATAAATCTCACCAGACACTAAAGAAAATATGCCATGTGTTTCCCTTTATATAGAGTCTAAAGACAATGATAAATTTACATATAGCATTAGAAAACAGGAGAGGGTTTATCTCCAGGGACAAGGAAAATCTAGCAGTTAGAGGTTGCCATGGCTTATGGGGTGCAAATGATGTTCTGTTTTATTTGTTTGTTTCTTTGTTTTTTTCCCCCAGGGTCATTGTCACTTATATATGTTTATGTTGGCAAAAGGTGTTAAATTCTTATCCATGCACCTTTTTCTCTAAGTATAATGTACTTCTACAAAAAAATGTTTACTTTAAAACAGTGGTTCTCAACCTTCCTAATGCTGCAATGTATTTTCAATTGTTACAAAGGAGTCGTGACCCACAGGTTGAGAACCACTGCTTTAAAACATGTCAGGGACACTTGAAAAGAAACTAAACTAAATGTGAAAAATGTGATTCCTGAGATTAGAAACTCAAAATACTTCTTACATACACTGGGGAAAAATCCCTATTCAATAAATGGTGCTGGGAGAACTGGATATCCACACGTAAGAGACTAAAACTGGACCCCACATAACAAAATCCCAAAACCAGAGATGTTGGCATGGATGTGGAGAAAAGGGAACACTTCTAAACTTCTACTGGGAATGCACACTAATACGTTCCTTTTGGAAGGATGTTTGGAGAATACTTAGAGATCTAAAAATTGACCTGCCATTCGATCCTATAATTCCTTTACTAGGTATATACCCAGATGACCAAAAATTACATTATAACAAAGACATCTTTACCAGAATGTTCATTGCTGCCCAATTCATAATTGCTAAGTCATGGAAGAAGCCCAAATGCCCATCAACCCACGAATGGATTAATAAATTGTGGTACATGTATACTATATAATACTATGCAGCCTTAAAGAAAGATGGAGACTTTACCTCTTTCATGTTTATATGGATGGAGCTGGAACATATTCTTCTTAGCAAAGTATCTCAAGAATGGAAGAAAAAGTATCCAATGTACTCAGCCCTACTATAAAGCTAATTTATAGCTTTCATATGAAGGCTATAACCCAAC
>CAUYRH010058639.1:0-11940 GCA_963574655.1 Perodicticus potto
TTGCCTGGTGGCCCAGCATCCCCGGGATGACTCTTCTGCATGGAACCAAGCAGCAATTTTCCTACCCCTCCACCGTGAATAGTGGTTGCTCCCAACCCCCTTAGTCCTGAGGACCTGAACTGAAGCAGCATATTTGGGGGACATTGTGCTTTGGCAGAGCTGCCCCTCTCCCAGTTGCTGCTGTACGCTGCACCCTGTATGGAGCTGATGCAACGACTGGCATCCCCAGACACAGTGCCTGGGCTGCCCAGAGCAATTACTAATCCCAGTGCCTAAGTTGAAGTGGTACACAACAGAGAAAGAAGGAAAGAAAGAAAGGAAGGAAGGAAGGAAGGAAGGAAGGAAGGAAGGAAGGAAGGAAGGAAGGAAGGAAGGAAGGAAGGAAAGAAAGAAAGAAAACCGTAGGCCAATATCACTGATGAACAATCCTCAACAAAATACCAGCAAACCAAATCCAGTAGCACTTTCACCATAATTAAGTGGAAGTTATCCAGGTTTACAAGGATGATTCAATATATGGAAATCACTACATGTGATACATCACACAAACAGAAAGACAAAAAACATGCAATAATTTTAAAAGATGCAGGAAAAGGATTTGATAAAACCTTACATCTCTTCATGATAAAAGTTCTCAACAAATTAGGTATAGCAAGAATGTTCCTCAGCACAATAAAATCAATGTATAACAAACCACAGCTGATATCATACTGAAAAGAAAAAGCTAAAAGCTTTTCTTTCAGAAACCAGAACAATGCAGTCATTCCAATTCTCACCACTCTTATTCAGCATAGTATTTGGGGAGGTAGCCAAAGCAATTAGACAAGAGAAAAATATAAAGGACTTCCAAACTGGAAAAAGAAATTCAAATTGTCCCTATTTGCATAATCTTTTATGTGCATACGACTTTTGATATATTTATATATAATGCATATTTATGTACTATACACACATATATAAATAAAATCCTGAAAGCTCCACCAAAATATTCTTAGAACTCATAAAAAATTCAGTAAAGTTGCAAGATACAAAACCAACATACAAAAATCAGTAACTTTATTATACACCAACAACAGCTTAAATATGTGTAAGAAATAAATTCCATTTACAATAGCTACAAAAGAATGCATAGGAACAAATTCAAACAAGGAGGTGAAAGTTTCCTGAAGGAAAAATATGAAACACTGATGAAATTAATTAAAGAAGACACACAAAAATGGGAACAATGAATTGAAAAATTAATATTGTGAAAATTAGTATACTATCAAAAGTGATCTACATATTTTATGCAATCCCAATCAAAATATCAGTGACAATCCTTCCCAGAAATAAAAAGAAATCCCAAAATTCATATAAAATTGCAAAATACCCTTAGTAATCAAAGCTTTTTTTTTTTTTCAGAACAAGAAAGAACAAAGCTGGAGACATTATACTACCTGACTTCAAATTATACTACCAAGCTATAGTAACCAAGACAGCATGGTACTATCATAAAACAAACTCATATACCTGTGAAAAAGAATAGAAAACTCAGAAATAATCCATGTATTTATAGCTGAGTGATTATTGACAAAGGTACCAAGAAGATTCATTAAGGAAAGGGCACTCTCTTTGATAAGTGGTGCTGAGATAACTAGACATCCTTATGCAGGAGAATGAAGGTGGACTCCTGTTTCTCACCATATGCAAATATCAACTGAAAATACATTAAAGATATAAACATAAGGTCTAAAACTATAAAAGGTATAAAACTACCAAAAGAAAACATAGCAGAAATGCTTGAACACGTTGGTCTGGGCAAATGTTTTGTTACTAAGACCTCAAAAGCACAGGCACAAAAGCAAAGATAATCAAATTGTGTTATATCAAACTAAAAAACTTTTGTACAGAAAGAGAAACAATCAACAGAGAGAGAAAGAGAATCTGCGGAATGGGAGAAAACATTTTCAAACTGTTTAACAATAGAAAAATATTCATAGTATTTAGAAAAATTAACTCGGTAGCAAAAAAGCATGTTTTTTGTCACATGGATGAACAATAATATGATTTAAAAGTAGACAAATGAACTGAATAGTTATCTCTCAAAAGAAGATATACAAATGGCCAATAATTAGATGAAAAAGTAAAAAACACCCAGCTTTACTAATCATCAGAGAAATGCAAATCAAAACAGCAATGAGATATCATCTCGTCCCAGTTAGAATAGCTATTGTGATAGGATTTTAATCCTGCACTGTTGATAGGATTGTAAACTAGTACAGTCATTAAATTAAGAATATCAGATGACCCACCAACCCACTACTGTTTGTAGATCCAAAGAAATGGAAATCAGTTTATCAAAAAGATATCTGTGCCACTATGGTTATTGCAGCACTATTCACCATAGCCAAGACTTGGAATCAAGCTAGTATCCATCAACAGTTGAGTGGATAAAGAAAATGTGGTATATATACACAATGGGAAACAATTCCACCATAAAGATGAATGAAATCCCATGATTTGCAGTGACATGGATAAGCTTGGACAACGTTATGTTAATTTTAATAAGCCAAGCACAGAAAAAGCCTTGGCAGGAAATCTTTTAAAGATTAAGAACATGTAGGGATGACTTTAATATCCTTAGGAAGGAATCCTGGTAGCAGTATCTAAAGAAAATACCAATTTTCTCATATACAGGGTGGCCATAAAGTTTGTATGCAATTTAAAATAGTATGCAATTTAGAATTGCATGCGAAATTTATGGCAATTCTGTATTATTTTCAATGGCCATAAAAAGGGTCAAAGGGTCATTGCTGTTGAAAACTATCCTTATTCATTAATAATTTAGAGTTTTGCTTATAGTCATTCACAGATGTTTGGTATAGGATGTTTAAGAGTCTTAAAGAAGGAACAAGTGAAAAGATGAATATATGTGAAAATTAAGTCAAAACAGAACAAAAACCAAAACACCATTCAGATCACATATGAGTGACTTAAAGCCTTATTTCACAGTCAAGCAGGAAGTTGGAAGATCTAAATAGTCTCTGGACACGGCCAGAGAAAAATTCCTCTTGGCTGCCTAAATGAACTTATGCTTAGGACTCAAGAGATCTCAAGAAAATATGAGTGGAGAGGTGCCCCTGATGACTGCAGACACACATACTGAGAATTCAATCAGAGTTGCTATTTTTCCCGTCTTAGTCCAACCCTCCTATTCTCCTAAAATCTAACTTGAATGCTTACCACAAATATCACTATGGACTTCGAAAACATAAATAAATGTCATATTTGGTTACAAGTTAGTCTCAGAGTCCTGTTACAGAGAAAAAAAGGGAAAACAAAAACAATAATATTTGCGTGATCAGAAATATGGCCTTATTCAAATTTATTTAAGTTATGTACCAATGAAAGAGAATCAACTTGTCACCACTTAGAGGTGTGGGAAGAAGGGAACCTGGGTGGCTAATGGGTAGGGAGGGAGAGATGATGAAACAGAGACAGACCGCTGAGGGGCCCTGGGGGGCATGGAGTTAGTGGAAGAGCTGCTGCTGGAAGAGTCCGGTTCTAATATCATTCCACCGCTTATTACCTCCATGTCTCCAGAAAAGCTTTCATTCCATCTCCAGCTTCAGTTTTCTTATATCAGAAAAAAAATGATAATATTTTGAGACAATGCATGTGGAAGTGCTTTGTAGTTTTTGGCTTTTCTTAAACGCAAGGTTGAAGCTGGTGCTATTACCAAATGTTTATTGAATTCAACGCAAACTGGGTTATAGAATCGTAATGGCAAATGACAGCTATTAAGACCTAACCAGGTTTGAGTCATTTACAATCTGTGTCTAATATTAAAGTGTTAAACCGTATTAAAACCATTGCTGTGATTATTTCAGCAAGACTATCTAAAACACCCCCGTTTTACTTAAGTGACTGCAATGGGAGATTAAGAATCATACAGTTTAAAAAGTAAAGTATGAGAAATATATAAAGCCACTGCCTTGGATTTACTAAAACAAGTACTTACCTGACTTCTCACAATATCGGTTTATAGACCCCTATAAAGTCAGTAAATCATGGACTCTTATCAGTGGAGCCAATCTCCCCTTTCACACTTTTCTTTTGTTGTTGTTGTCATTGAGGGTACACAGAACCAGGTTACACTGATTGTTTAATTCGATAAGGACCCTCTTATAACTGTGTCCCGCCCCCAAAAGGTGTACCACACCCCTAGTCACCCCACCCCGCTTCCTTTCCTTTCTCAGGAAGAACCCCACCTTGTACTAGGACATTAATTGACTATCTGGGTGATCCTGGGTAAGGTTTTAGTGATCTGAACTTCAGCTTCTGTGGCTACACTTGGAATCTGTTTGCTTACATATCTTTTGTTCTAATGTTCTGTGATTTTCTCACTCATTTATTTGGTGAGGCCAACCTTGAACTGATTACCTAGGAAGAGGCTTGAGCCTTTGAGGTAGTAATCTAACACTTCCTAAAGGGAATTCCTGTTCGCCTTTCCGACTGTGATGCTGAAATTATGATGAACCAGTTTTCAAAAAATCTGAAATTCTCAAATACGCTTGTAAAATGAAAAACTTTAATATTGTACTTTCTTATCTTTTGTTAATTATGATATATATGTGCAAGAAATAATTGCAAATTCAATGAGAGACAAATTTAATCGTTAAGGACAGAAAGTAGATCATAGTTTTCCTAGAACAGAGTGTGGGAAGGAGCAATTATAAAAAGGACCAAACAAATATTTTAGAGGTGATGAAAATGTTCTATATCTTGATTGTATTTGCAGTAACACAAGTGTACACATTTCTCTAAATCTCATCATACTATACGTTTAAAATGGGTGCAATTTTATTGTATATTACTCATACTTTAATCAAGTCAATTTAAAAAATATTTCCCTTGAATTTTTGTTGTGGCCTTTTCTTTTCTTTTGATCTCTTCCTTAATTACATGATTACTTATATGAATATAAAGCGAATTCAGTGTCTTCACTTATGTTCAATGGTGCCTATTGTAGTGTAAACTTATCCTCAATATACTTATCAATTCCCCCACTTTTGATTAAAAATATGTTTTCATATTTTATTCTTTGGTAAAAATTATTAGATTATTATTGAAAAGTATGATTCATTTTATCATCTTTGCCATACACATATGTCTGTAAAAAACCAATAATTTAAATATTAATATATTCAGACCAGTATAAGTACGATGGAGAATACCCAGTATTTTGGGGTGTTCAAAAATTGTTGAATTAATGAACAACATCACTGTCCTATCTTATGTCCGTGTGCCTGATTTCTGTGACAATACAAGAGAGCAAAATTTAAATTTTCTTCTAATGATGATGGAGAAAGAATCCCTATTAGTAAAGGAGGGTTTGATCTATAAGAAAACCTTCCTATAAAAATAACTTGAGATCTAGAATGTGTAATTGCAAATAATCATGTACCTCTGAAATATATTTCTGCCAAATGAGTTTGCATTACTGTCTTATTCGTAAATCCACCCCCTGGGATTTGTCTTACCTAGATGTTGCTTTTGCATAACTTCAATTTCTTTGATGCTCTTTTATCCAGGCACTCTCATAATAGTTTTCTCCTCAAATTATATTGGGATTTGGAATGTTCCTTGTGATCTTTCAAATATACCCCCAAATTTCTTTCTGGCCCTTGAAAACAATCATGGCATCTCTATGAGGGGATTTAAGGACAAGTAGGGTTACTTAGTTATAAATAATTACCAGACATTAAACTCTGCAGTTAATTTTGAAAGCTTATCTTGGGTCTTCTGTTTTCACAATCATCTTTCAGCCCTTAGCTATCTAAAATTAAGCTCTGAAGTGAAACTCTCAAGGAGAATTGTCTTCCTTTGTTTTTAATAGAGGGAAGAACAAATTTGGGATAATGGAGACCGAGAAGTGTATTCACCATATTTAGAGATTATCCCAACTTCCTACCTAAATCCCTTTTTAAAGGTATTTAGCTTTAAACCTGAATGTTTTAGAAGATATAAATGGAGAGTTCAGAGCAACAACAATTAGCACAAATGAATGAATTTCTGTAATGATCAGCCTATGGATGATGTAACATTAGCATTTCATTCCATCTCATTTAAAATGGTAGAAAGTTGTGAAGAAGAAGCAAGCAGCCACTTGAAAATCATTTCCTGTAAAAGTTTATGTTTAAAACATAGAATGTCTCTCTTAATACTAAGAGCAACTGTTTGTTGAGTGCTTATTGTCATGAAGCACTATTCGTAATGTTTTGCATTCAAACTTCAAATATTTCCACAAATTACATTTTATTACACACTCTACTTCAGAGGAAACTGAAACCCAAATAAATCAATAAATTGCCCATTATATAACTAGAAATGATAAAGCAGAAATTTTTAGTCTTAGACAATTTGAGACCAGAACCCTTGCTTTTAACCATAATGTGGCTTCACAATGATACAAAGAACTCTAAAATGTGCATTTGAAATCCTAATCTCTTCTTTTTACTCTGTGTGATCTTATGGTCTGAAGATTGCTTAAGGAAAATAAAAACAACAATAAATAATCTAAGAAAGACTGGAAGCAATTTTTCCCCAGCAAGAAGACTTAAAAAGGCAAGATAATGCTATCACTTGTTGCGAATAACAATCTTCCTTCTCCAAATGCTAAGTAATTAGTGAAGACTAGTACTCTTTGTCTCTAAAGGATGACTGAAAACAGTGTGTGGATGCTGGGTATAGCAGAAATCACAATCCAAGGATCATTTTCAGATATACTGAGTCCATCTCCTCATGAACACACTAATGCAGGTACTATAACTGTGCTCAGGTTTTGCGATTCCATTTACTCCTTTTCTTGGTCCTTCAGGGGCCATGGAAATGGCTTTTCTTAGATTGTCCATTGGGCCTATGACCTCTGACAATGGCTTGCCTAAGAGAGTTTGTCCACGTCTTTGATTTCTGGTGGTTATGTTGAGTGTGGCACGGAGACATCCCAGCAATCAGTCACCACATTGCTGAGATGCCATACCAAGTCTGAGGGAAGAGTTGATCAGAGTAAGAATGTCATCTTCATATTTAGGCCTTGATACCAAGGTGATCTGTTGATAAACATAATGCTGCTTCTCAAGAAAATATCAAAGAACTTTGGAACTGAAAGAGTAAATCCCTTGCCTCCAGGTGGAATAAACTTCTCTGCTGAATCCATGTGGGCCTGTCATAGCGAAAATGCTGGAGAGGACCACTGTAGAAAAGTGAGGCAATACCTTTGAAGGCAACCAGTAGAAACAAAAAGCCATCTACGTGACTGGGATCTCTGGGAATAACAGTTCAAGGCTTTTTCTTTGACATAATCTGACATGGCATCACCTACCTCCTTTTTCTTCTTTATTTCAGTTGTGATATGGGTTAGGTGACCATGTCAGTGGTTAGTTTAGATCTCTACAGATAGCTAATACATCAGTGTAGTAAAAAGTCTCTCTGTGCATGATTTGACCACCTGCTGTCTCTCAGCTCAGCCATGTGACATAGATTGTCTATTACAAAGCACCTGATTGGTGTAGGCTGGCTTGTTTCTTATCTGCTCTCTGTAAGCCTCCCGCAAAAAAGTTCTATTTTGTGAAACCCTGGTGTCGCTCAGGCCTTTAAATAACTGCTATGTGTCTTATCCTTCAGCAGTTTAGGGTTATTCCCCCAGCAGACAGTCTGCAGCACAGCTCAGAGCAGAGCCCTGCAGAGTTCCTCAGTCTTCAGGGCAGGGACCTGCCCTGCTCTTCCCTGCATAGACACGGCCTCATGGTCACTCTGTGGGCTTGCTCATAACCTCAAATCCAAAACCTCCATCCTTGTAAGATCTTTACCACTAACATGCTGATGTCGGAATACATTTTCCTGTTCTTCCACATGGCACATACTTACCTTCAACCCCTTCTTGCTCTTATCTAGATGTCTTATTTCTGTTTACCCACCTTACCTGAATAAATTGCAAATGCTTTTTCAGCTTTCTTCCTGCCATGTGCCTCTCAACCACACCATGTGACTTTTCGCTACAATGACCCTCTCTCCATGAACCCTGGCTGGTTATACTCTGTGTTTCTGACTAGCCTATTTATAAATCCCCTCTGGTAGGGTGAAGCCAACTATTCCACCTATTTGTTTAAGCTATCAGAAAATGAAGGAAATTGATGATATGGCAATTCATAAGCTCCAGTCTTAGACTGGCCCCTCGAAATTGCCCAGAAACCCTTCCACCGTGCACTCAGCTCCCTCTGCTGTGCCCTTATCTAATGATGCTTTGCGCTGTACATAAATAGTTTATGTTATAATATCCTGATATCTAAAACAAGGAATATGACAGTCACTTTCTATTCAACAAGTTTAAATATGGATACTCAACTACTTTGCATTAAAATTAATTTTCCACCTTGGAGTCCTCATTATAAAAGGGAATAAAGGGCAATTAGAAGCCCTTGTGAAAAATCTAGCATTCGTCTTCTACTTTCCTCCATCCAAATAGTCATTAAGCCTATAGACTCTGCTCCTCTGTTTCCTCCTCTCCCTTATTTCTGGTCACCATTGTCAAATTCTCTCTCTCGTGGTCCCAAGACCTCCGGCCATCCTTACAATGTTGTGTGAGAAATATGTATAAAGTGCATTGTCTTGCACTCCCTCATGCCCCCTGGACATTTCTTTTCTTTTTTTTTTTTTAATTAAGTCATAGCTGTGTACATTAATGCAACCGTAGAGTACAATGTGCAGTTTTATATACCATTTGAAGTATTTTCATCAAACTGGTTAACATAGCCTTCACTGCATTTTCTAAGTTATTGTGTTCAGACATTTATATTCTACACTTAGTAAATCTTAGTAAATTTAACATATACCCTTGTAAAATGCACTGTAGGTGTGGTCTCACCAATTACCCTCCCTCTACCCATCCATCCACCTCCCCTTCTCTCCCTCCCTCCCTCCCAAACTCAGACTTAGATTTATCATGCACTCTCCCCTCATATCCAGCCAACACTCCTTATGACCTCTTCATTTCAGACAGCCTGACTTTCTCACCCCTGACAAAGACAACGTGCAGTTCTATGCACTTGGCTTTTGTTAAAAACACAGATTTAAATTGCTATTATGAAGACTTTTTTATTTCTCAATACCCAAAGTGGACATCCTAAAATTTTCCTGAAAGAAAAGAAAAAGAAGAAATTTTCTCTAAATTTTCTAGAATTCTCTAGAAGTCACATATTAAATGTTATACACTTACTACAAAAAGAATGTATGGGTAACCTTTGGGATATTTGAATTTAGTAAGTGCTACAGGTCTATGTAATATCATTTGCAAAAGAAGAAATTGCATTTGTAAAAGATGAATACAATATGTGGTAAAAATCAGTATAACATCCAAGTATTCCAAATCTTATTAAAATATACAATACTATCCTTTACCAAGAGGAGTTCAAAATGTTTTTCATACATTAACTACTTTGAATGATCACAGCAACGGTATGACTCCTGCCATTTTATCTTTACAGATTAAGAAACTGAGTTACATAGCTAGATGAAGGAGCTTGCCCAAGAATGTACAGCCAAGAAACAAAACAGCTTGAGTTTGAGCCTCAGCAGTCTGACTCAAGTTTCTTTCTGGGTGTTTAATTGTTTAGCCATTCCGCATCTCCACAGAGGAGCAAATGTAGAGAAGACTCTAAAAAGTATTCTATATTCTATGCACTCTGTGCATCTGTTAGGTTTTTAATACTCAAATGGCAAGTGAACTTTCCCAGAATACTACTCTGCCATGTCAATAATATTAAAAGATTTAATACAATGACCAGAAGAGCCAAGCCAAGAAACCCAGCCCAGGAGGTTGGCCCAGGCTGGTAGCCAGCCAAGAAGTAAATGAAAGAATACTCAGAGGCAGAGTGTAGGAGGTTGGAGTGTGTATTTAGTGGGTCAAAGAGAATAAGGGGTGAAGTGTGGTTAAGGTTTACTGGTTGGGGCATGGATCATAGAGGTCAGAACAGGGCAGGGAGTACAGGAAAGAATTCCAACTAAGTGAGAAATCATGAGATGCACTGTTCCATTTTGAAGCTGCCAAAATAGAGAAGGTAGGCGTGGATTTACATAGGATGGTGGAAAACAGAGGTTTCCAAGTCTGGGAAAAGTTAGTAGGTTTACACAACTGCAGTATTGAGGCATCACAAGTTGACTCCTAAGCAAAGACTTATTTGGTTTGGGACAATTTCCTGGACTGGGAGAGACTTTCCAGTTCCTCAGAATAAGGCAGGGATTAAATTGAAGGGCAGTGTCATGGGGGTCATCTCTAGGCATTCTGTTGGGAGTCTAGAGGAAATTAGTCAAAGCTCTGCTGTTAAAAATCTATCAAAACTTAACCAAGTTAATTACCATTTGTAAAATGGAGCTAATAAGAAGGTCTTTTGTACTAACAAATGAAGTAATAAAAATCTTTTGAAATATAAATTGAACACAGCTTTCTTTGATATTTATAAACATTATTTTGATAAGTAACAATATGAATAATTATCCACTTTCCACTCCTAAATTTTTATAAAACATTAAGCTAGAGAAATTTAACCATGCTGATAGCTTTAGAGAAAAATTAGGAAAAACATCTGCTGAATAATTGGCATCTGTTCTTTATGAGCAATCTTCAGAGTTTACTTTAAAATAAATACAAGTTAATCAATTGAGTAAATCAACTTCCTGAGTAGAAGAACAAATTAACTAAAACATGACATTCTTCAATGCAAGGGCGATATTGTTAACCTGAGAATCAGTTTCATTTTAACACAGACTTTCTGTGAATTCACAGACACCCCTTAGTCAGTGTGTCATCAGAATGTGTTTATGTAAAGACTGTTATCAAATCTAAAGTTAGAAAGCTGCTTTTTTTCCTGAAAGGAAAATAAATAGAATTAGAGGGGACTAGGGAAGTTGCTACTTCGTAATAGATATTGGGACTTTAGTGCCAAGTCTTCATGTAAATGTTGTTTTCTTAATAATTTAAATTTCTTATAAGCGTGTGTCAGATCAATTCTTAACTTCCGTTAGCTACACTGCATTGAATACAGGCCAAGGTAGTCAAGGATAGGACAGTTTTTTGGAAAATCTGCTAAATCAAGGTAGCAAAAATATTTCTACCTAAGCTCTGAGTCTCAACTGTAGGGGATGACAGTGATGGAAAAGGCTTTCCACAGAGGCAGCCACCTGTGATTTAGGGGTTGTCAACGGAGAGCACTGATGTGAGTTTCCACTGAAATACTCCTATTAGTACCAATTTTGAAGGCAATGAATTAAAGTTTCTGTAATAATTGATTTGTAATACCTTTTGATTAAGAGGATAATTAAAAGATAATCGTCTATTGCTGAGTTTCTTGAAGATTTCATTTCCAACATCCTGTGTCGGAATCATTTGGAGAACTTGTGAATCTGTGGAATGAACACAATCTCTATTAGTGTTGCCTCATAATCTTCATATTTGATCATTTCTGGGCTTCTGCCAATGCTTTCTTAGGATCCTGAGAATTGTCCACTTTGTAGCTCTGCATATATGAGATCCTGAGAGACAACTCCCCTTCACGCCCCAGTTCTTCCCACAGCGGTGGGTGCCTCTATTTCCCTGTCTCTTATCTCTTCCAACTCAGAATATACAAAGTGGGCTATGCTTTCCAGACTCAACCAACTGATATGGTCAAGTAAGAGACATAAATCATGGCTCGACACGTGTAGCACAGTGGTTATGAAGTGGTACACTGAACTGACAGTTTTGAAACCAGCCCGAGCCAGCTAAAACAACACTGACAACTGCAACAAAAAAATAGCTGGGCATTGTGGTGGGCACCTGTAGTGCCAGCTGCTTGGGACTCTGAGGCAGGAGACTTTCTTAAGCCCAAGAGTTGAGGTTGCTGTGAGCTGTGGTGCCGCGGCACT
>CAUYRH010058644.1:0-26463 GCA_963574655.1 Perodicticus potto
GAAAATATCATGAATGTTACATTAATCAGGTGGATAAAAATATCTCCGATTGTATGGGAAGCCCGCACACTGTACTCCAAGCTTGAATCATTGTACACAGTTATGACTCAATAAAAAATAATTAAAAAAAAAAAAAAGAATTACAGCCAGAGGGGGGTCCACTCAGAACAGGGGTCAGGGGCCCAACCAAGCAGGGTGGGAGATTCATGGTCCCTGTCTAACGTTTTTCCACAGCTTCCCATTTCGCTGGCTTCGTGACTAAATCCGAATTGCTCACAAACTCCTTTCTTCACAAATACATAAGCCTCCTACCGTCCACATCTCTGGACTGTAGTGATCATGCTATATAGTACTACTATAATACTGTATGTAGGACATGGCATACTATACTCTAGTAAGGACAGCTCTGCATCTGCAGACCACAGGAAGAGAAAGCAAGGTACATCTCCGGGTAGGAGCAGTTCTCAAGCAGTGGTTCTTCAACTGGTGTGCCGCGGCACACTCGGGTGCCCTGAGAGGCTCTTAGGTGTGCCATGAACATTTTTCAAGATCATTAATTAAATTATTTTCAAAATAAGTTCAAAGCCCAGTAAGTATATTTGGTTTTATACTCTTTTTAAAAAAATTTTTTGGATCAACCTAATTTAAGTGCTCCCCTGAAGTTTAACTGTGGGTCCAAGTGTGCCGTGAGATAAAAAAGGTTGAAAAACCCTGTTGTAAAGATTTTCTCATGATTAGAGGGAGCAGAGAGAAACTGACAGTGAAGCATTCTAGATCACAATTCCTGTGTCTAGTTAAGCCAAACCTTGATTATCAAAGTTTAAGTTTCATAAAAGGAAAAAGCACTACTAGTCCCAGGATGTGTGATCTGAGAAACAGCTTTGAAATGAGCTGATTTCCCAACTATGAAAAGAATTAATAATACCTGTCTGTAACAGCAGTTGTAAGGGATAACTAAATTAATAACTATTAATGCATTTTATAATGGTCAAAATGTAATATGCATTATTGATAGTGTAATATGCTATATTAATGGTGATTTCAGTAGCATTGCTTTATAATTTTCCTGGATTTGAATAGTCCACTATATGAAAAAAAACCAACAATAGTGATATTGATGTTTCTCATTTCTGTTTCTAGAAACAGAATATCTTTTCTGAGACTAAAGAGGGATGAAGTAATGCTCTGTTTTATTAATCTATTCATGAATTGACGGACTCTTGGGTTGATTCCAAATCTTTGCAATTGTGAGTTATGCTGCAAAAAACGTTCAAATGCATGTGTCTTTTTTTTTTAATTTTTTTATTAAATCATAGCTGTGTACATTAGTGCAGTCATGGGGTACAATGTGCTGGCTTCATATACAATCTGAAATATTTTCATCCAACTGATCGACCATAACCTTAATGGGATTTTCTTGGTTATTGTATGAAAACATTTGTATTCTGCATTTAGTAAGTTTCACCTGTACCCTTTTAAGATGCACCATAAGTGTGATCCCACCATTAAAAGACCTCTTTTCCTTTGGGTAGACACCCAGTATTGGGACTGCTGGGAATGGTACGTGTTGTTTTAATTCCTTGAGAAATCTCCATACTGTTTTCCAGAGAAGTTACGTTGATTTGCATATAAACATCCCATTCTCTCTGCCCCCTTCAGAACTCCTGTTCATGTCTTTTCCCCACTTTTTAATGGGGTTGTTTTTGTTTTTTCTTGCTGATTTGCTTGAGTTCTTTGTAAATTCTGGATATTAGCCCTTGATTGGATGTATACTCTGAATATTTTCTCCTAATGTGTATGTGTATTTCGTGGAATACTACTCAGCCACAAAACAGGATGAATTAATGCCTTTTATAATAATTTGGATGAACTTGAGACCATTACCAGGCCTATATCATCTAGAGTTTTTCTCATACTTTCTTCTAGACCATAATTCTAAGTGAAGTATATAGAGAAGGGAGAAAAAAAACACCACCCGTATTCACCATTAAATTGTAAATAACTGATGAGCTCATGCACAGAGGGAAGTAAAACTTGGTAGAAATAAAAGAGGGGGGAGGGATTCGGGAGGGAGGGGCAAAGCCCTGCCTAGTGGGTGCGGTGAACACTATCTGTGTGACAAGCACACTGACAGCCAAATTATATGCTGGTTTCTCTTCAGTTCACGTAAGTCTTTGCCCTTTTACAGAAGCAATCCACATAACCGAAAATATTACTACCCCCATAATATTCTGAAATTTAAAAAAGAAAAAGAAAGAAAGAAAATGCTCCGGTTTTCTTAAAGGCCTTTAATGAACCAAACTAGTTATTTTAAATAAAGCGTTAGGGTTTATCATTTTAATCATTCATAGGAAGCTCACAATTTCTTTTACTTGCCCAGATTAAATACCTGAGTCATGACTGGTGTTAAAATTGTTCTAGAAAGAAGAATACAGATTGAAGGCAGTGTCAGGGATAATCATACCTTTCAAAAGAATGCCATTCAGTCACAATCCCCGTATAAAATATATCCCCATTTGAAAAGAGAAAATTGTTCACTGGATTTGATGAGAAGATTGTTTCTTAAAGAAACACTTAAAGGGTGTTTTGCTATTTTAATACTGAGTTTCTGACCAGAAGTTGAATAAATGACAGGGTTAGGATTTAGTATGCATTCTTACAATTTATAGTAATGTAGAGATAGAAAACTGATTTGACAAGTTGTAAAAACTTAACAAATTTTGGTCTTGATGATCTTTAATTATGACAGAACTTTAATTCTCTCATAACTCAAACTCACTAGTGACACACACCTCAAATCTTTCATTCAGTTTTGGATGAAGCAAAGATACCACATGTCCTATATCAGAGAATTTATTAATAATAAAAATTAGGGTAGAGATAAGGAGTAAGAAAGTTCAGTATCATTAGAAGTCGGATATTTGACAGATGTCATATAAACCTTGAGGTTGTTTAATGTTACTCTTACTGAAACCCAGTGTTACTTCTGAATATTAAAGTGTATTTACACAAATATCACAGACATGGCTTGTTACTTTTACCAAAGTGCAATTGATATGACACTGGTGTAATTTATCTACCTAACTCCTACTTTTTATATGAGTCTACTTGGCATTGGCATGGTTTCTAAAGTGTTTAGGTCTTTTAAATTTGCATTTCAAAGTAGCTGTAAAATACGTATCCCATTGCAAAACATTAGCATAAAGTGACTCGATATTATATATTCTGTCGGAAATGCCAGGAAGAATTCCACCACTATTGCATTCCCATCTAGCAGCATCTTCCTTCGCTGAATATTTGCATAAATATTTCAGCAATAAACTAAAATTATGAAACATAAACTCTTTAGGTTATATTCCAAATTGATAACCTCTTCAAAATTTAATAAGCAAAGTTACTGTGCAATTGCAAAGAAATTACTATAGTGCTTTCCACCTATTTTGAACTGTCCTGGGGAAGTAGCTGCTTCTTCAATACATATTTTACTCATTTCTTACCTTTTCTGTCTATAAGGAATGAGTGTTCAGTGGATAAAAAAATGAATTCCTACTCAATATAGGTATGAATGTTTAAGCAGCCTGGCTCTCTTTCCCAGGACATTATTCAGCCTGAATGAAAGACTTACGTGCCAAGTTAATGACAGGTGACTGTCGTAGAATTGGGATATTATAGAGCAAGAACCCTCTATTTTATTTAAATGAATGCCATCTTCTTTTAGTGCAAAGATAACATTCATCCTCAAAGCTGCAATTTCCAAGATTGGTGATGATTGGTGTGCTAACCAAATTTCCAGAAGTTCATTGATTTTTTTTTTTTACCAGTGATAAGATACAGCAGCACCTGTATTTTTACTCATATCATGCAGAGGATGTTCATAGCTTCAGGTGTATGTGAGGACAGAGACAGAATGGTACTTTCTATGCTACTTTATTTAATAATACAACACTGGAAGTCTTGTGATGCATTAGGAAGGGGCTCAGAGTCACATCCTGGAGTCAGAAATGAATTCAAATTTGGCTCTGCCTCATGTTAATTCTCTGACCTTGAACAAGTTCCTTAAAACTCTCTTAATCCTTCTGTTTATTTCAAAAGAGTGGTCGCAACAATGCTGATCAGGCTGGTCTGTCTGTGAGTAAAGGGAAACATTGCATTTGGATGCTCAGCCAGTGCCTGGCATGTGTAAAAGTTTAAAAATATATAAGGTTTTACTATCAGAAACTTCCTGTTTTTATTATCATTGTGATACCCATCTGCTCAAAATTCATCAAATACCTTGTTTGATATTCAGGTCTTGTGTGTGGTTTAGTGGGGAAAGTGGCAGCCTAGATGCCGGGGCACCTGGGCTCTGTCCCAGATTGGTCACCCACTGGGGTCTTCAGGTCAGGATTTAGATCTCAGAACCTCATTTTTCTTATTTAAAATCTTGAAGATAATAGGCAAGCTTCTTTCCAGTCTTGACTTTCTAGAAGGTGAATTCCTCCTTAACTAAGTAGTGGTGTTGAATATTTAAACTTTTAAGCTCTAGCAAAACATTCAGATACTTTTTCTCTTAGCTCTCTGTAAAGGGGACCAGAGCTCAGCGTGTAAAAGCCCTGAGGAATGGCCCTGAGACCTCGGAGAATAAGGAGGAATTCAGCTGGTCCAAAATCCGTGGGGACGCTGAGTGGGGTTGTCTCTGCACACGGCCTTGGTTTTTCTAAACCGTTTGTTTTTTTAATGTAAAAGAAATCTGCCAAACCATAAAATCTGTAAGTAGAGTATTGACCAGCCAGTTTGCCTAGGTATTTTGGATTTTGTGTGTGTGATTTTGACATCACATAGATACCAAGAGAAAACCAATTTGTGAAGGATGCTCCAGAGCAGTGATTTTCAACTGCTGTGCTGTGACAGGATCTTAGTCGTGCAGCAAAAATTGTTAAAGGTCATTAGTTAAATTATTTTTGAAAGAAGTTTAAAGCACAGTAAATATACTCTTCCTTTTACTTTTTTTTTTTTTTTGATCAACACAACTTAAGTGTGCCATAGAAGTTTAGCTATAGGTTCAAGTGTGCTGAGATTAAAAAAAAAAAAGAAGGTTGAAAATTAAATTGCTGCCTTAGAGATAGAAGAGTGAAAAATGTAAACATCCTTTGCCAACATTTAATTGTTTGAGATACTCACGAGGTGAACAGGTTCCAGGTGCTCCTTATTAGACACACTTTGACGTATTACTGTAAGTCACTGTTTATGAAGGGTCCACTATGATCTTAGACCTCCATGTCCTCCCAAAAGGACACTTCCGTGTGTCCAAAGGAGAAAGTTGGGTGTGGGGGACTGGGGCCCCATAATTTGTATTTTGTTATCATTATTATTATATTATTATTATTATTAGATTGCCTAATGATAGACCAAACTTTAGTATCATAATATGCGACATAAATAAGACATTAATGCCCCCTTCCTCCACTAATTATTCACAGTTTTGTTTGTCTAACATTTTTCTCATTTTGTCAATCAAAAAGATTGGAACACCACTATCAAATTGTGTTACTAAGTTTCATTAAATGATCACCTGTTTGTTGCTCATAATTAAGTGCAAGGCTTATACGAGATGTGCTGCCCTTACTTAATGATCTTGAAAACTTTGCCATCGTTCTGTTTGACAACAAAGCAATTAGAAGTTTTGAAGGCTAAACTAACTTTTCTGAAAGTGGTTTCTAGGTAAATATTGCATCTCAATAAAGCCTTGCCAAATTTTGAAGTCCAGATTCTTGATTATAACTCATGGCTGCTTAATAGCTGCCATTATTAAGCACCTTGTGCTTGACTCCTAGATATTTACATATAATATTGCATTTAACATCATTCATTTTAGTCTCATGATAGTCTACAGTAGGGAAATTGAAATTCAAAGAATAAGAAAGTAGGAAAGTCGAGGTTAAAGCCAAAATATTTTTGACCTCAAAACCCACATTTATTCCATCACTCCACAATGTCTCATATTACAGAAACTTCATTCTGTGTTATTTAAGTGAATTTTCAAAGCTCTTGGTGGAATTTTTTTTTTTTTTGAAACGGTCTCACTTTGTCACCCTCAGTAGAATGCCATGGCATCACCACTTACAGCAACCTCAAACTCTTGGGCGTAAGCAATTCTCTTGCCTCAGCCTCCCGAGTAGCTGGGACTGCAGGCGCCCACCACAATGCCCAGCTATTTTTGGTTGTAGTTGTCATTGTTGTTTAGCAAGCCTGGGCCAGGCTTGAACCCGCCAGCCTCAGTGTATGTGGCTGGCACCCTACCCACTGAGCTATGAGTGTCAAGCCTGGTGAAAATTTTTTATGTGAAAAACCAGAGATTATGTAGGAAAAAGGATTTGTGTTGTAAATATTTATCCTAAAATGTAAAACTGAGGCTATTAAACTTGATAGTCTGAAAACATCAGAAAATATTTTCTTCTCACTTTTAATTAGAAATGTTGATGGTGAAATGAGAATTAAAGAAAATTGGTGTTTTCATTTCAATGAACTTGATTTTTCAGTATTTGTTTTGAAAAAGTGAAAGTCATACTACCTGATATTTTAAAAATAAATTTCATTGATTATATTAAAGGCATTCAACAAAATAGTTCCTATGTTACTATTATAAAATAGTAACATTGTAACCATTTTACTATATGTTATAAGATAAATACATGTAGTAAAAAGGTAACAATGAAGAAACAAATTAACATATACATCATCTCACTATAGTAACCATTTAACTATGCAAGATCTGACAATGAAGTTCGTCACTCATCCTAGAAAAAATGGTACATAGCTCATTGCTGGAAAATCCCTATCGTTTCCTTTGAAGTACTTGCCTTAGGAAGAAGCTATGCGCTGATACCAGTGCCTACTCCACCCTTCAAAGCAATTTTGGAGCTTTTTTTTTCTGGAATGGCCATCAGAGCTATTATCGTATTACCTTTGATGTCCTGAATATCTTCTTTTCAATATTTTATCTTCAAGTAAAGAAAATCATTGGGACCAGGTCAGGTGAGTAGGGAGGGTGTTCCAATGTAGGTATTTGTTTACTGGCTAAAATCTCCCACAGACCATGCTCCGTGAGTTCTTTGCTTTTTGATCATTGATGGGCTTCTTCAGCACCATTTTTGTGCACACCTTTCTCATGCCAAGATTTTCAGTTAAGATATTCCTAAGTGTTTCTCAATAGTTCACTTCCTCTGCTTCTCACAGTCAGCAGGTGATTTTGGCAATCCAATGGGTTTCTGCAGTGCTCTGGCAGTTCTGCTTCTCGCTGGCCACCCTCACCTCTCTCCATCAGTGATGCTTTCTCCCCCCTCAGAAAAACGTTTAATTCACGTGTCCACTGCCATGTTCTTCACAGCATCATCCCCATAAACTTGAACTCACATGTCCCTGATTTCGCTTCCACTCTGCCAAGTTTAAGAAGAAATTTCATGTTTGTTTTCTGCTCTAATTCAAGTTCCAACATTCTCACAATGGCACAGAAAGCACACAGTAACACTGATGAATGCCACTCAGCAAGACACTGCCACACATTGACAAAACACAGCCATGGACACTGAAATGCCGAGCTTATCACACCTTACCAAGCTGTTTGTACAGTGCTGCCAATGTAAGCACAAGGTGGCAAGTTCACAAATTTAATTGTCAGACCTCATATATGCATATCTTATAATTATGTGCTAGTTTTCACCTTGTGGCAAGAACAGCTATAATCTTCTCACTTAGCAAAAATAACACTCTCTTCCTATACTAGTGTTATACTATAGTATATACAATAATCTTAATACATTTTATTAACTATAACCCTCTTCTACGTTGGGTCTTCTGTTTATTCTGATGTTTTTCTCTGGAATTGTTTGGGGAAAATCTGATGAATACTTTTCAAGTGCTTTTCATTTCTATAAAAACAAAATCTGTTAATTGCATTCCTCTAAATAGACATTGAAAGAAATTACCTATTATAAAATTATAAAAATATTAAGAATGCACAGCCTATTTGTACAGTATTTCAAAATTAATTGTCTAGGTTATACAGGCATAGTATCAGATCTTTATAGATCTGATAGGGCTTCTCAGATGACTAGTGAAGGAATCGATGGATCAATTTTTTCTGTGAGTAATTCCTGAGACCTTCATGCTCTATGGCTCTGGAGACTGTGGGATACACAGACTTGTGATGAGTATACCCACTGCTGCTGTTTGATTTCCCAGGCAACAATGCAGCTTCACCGTGAGTCAGCTGTACAAGTGTGAAAGTGCCCATTTTACAGATAAGAAACTCAGTATTTGGAGTATTACTTATCCCAGGTAATAGAGTGCATTATCCAGATTCTCAGCGCCAGTGACTGACAGAGGCAGGAATCAGACGCAGATCTCTGAAACCCAATTCTGTTTTTTTCTTGATAATATAGTGTTTATTTTTGCAATAATCCAACACATACTTTTGTGGTTTCAAAGAATTGAGGGAAAATGGCCAATATTCTGTGTCCTTGATGGCGCAATAACCAGAGAGGCATTTTAGGGCTACTTAAATATTTCTTTTACAAAAAAAAAAAAATATTTCCAGTGCTCCTGCTGTAGGAATTGACACGTTCCGCAGCATCCATTAGTAGTATGGGATAAAATTGGAAGAGAATTTCTTACAGCAATTATGTTCTGAAGTGTCCTGTTGGTTCCGCTCTGGTCTATGGTACACTGGGTGCACAGCAGACAGGGAGAGAAACGGCGAAGCACAGGATCTGGAAGGAAACTTAGGGTTTGTCAAACCCCTTGGTGTGACAAAAGGGGGACACTGAGACCTCAGCCCTGAAGGGAGAGGCCACGAGTCCCACAGGATGAAGCAAGGACTTTCCCTCGTCTCCCGTAGTGGGCTGTGGGGATGCAGACCCGTTGGATAATTTAGGGTACTGCTGAGATGAGAATTTTTCTTTAACTACTGATTTTTTGTTGTTGTTTTTCATTTTCTTTTTTTTCCAGTGTCATTGTTGAAAAGAGCAGAAAGTGTTTCGTGGCAGCGGCCCGAGCCCCCTCTCACAGGGTCTGGCCGGCCTTCCTGCTTGTGGGGGGTGCTTTCAGGGACTCTGAGTTCCAGCCCTGGGCTCCAGCGCTGCAGTGGACACGACGAGGACACACTCCTGACTGGTCTGGGGAACCGTGTATACCAGAGTCCCGGATCCTCACACCCCTCACCTGCTCTTTAACTTCCCACTGTGCTCAAAGGGCTCACGTAATTCCTTCAATACACCAACTGATCTCTTGGCCCAGTTTTTACACCTGTGATTTCCTCTGTCTATAATGTCCTTACATAGATAGATTTTTCTCTCCTCCATTTCTTATTTTTGTATAATTATAGATTCACATGCAGTTGAAATGAATGAATGAGTGAATTTGAAGCAGTGAAATCCTGTATGCCCTTTACCCAGTTTCCCTTGCGGTAATGTCTTGCACATCAATATCACAACTGGGAAACTGACAACCTTGTGCTCAGATTTCGCTGTTGTTACAGACCGTGTGTGTGATTGTGTGTACGTGTGTATTTAGTTGGAACATTTAGTCGGTGTGTCACATGTCGACTTGAGAACGGTTCTATCACAAAGCTTCCTCCTACCCCTTTACAGCCACCGTCACCCCCTCTCTTTTTTCCCTTCCAAACCCTGGAACCCCAAATCTGTTCCCCCTCTCTATAATTTGGTTAAGAGAAGAGCATTTTTAATTGCTATGTTATTGCTTTCACATGTATTAGAAAAACATAATACTCAAGAACTGTGATTTCAGAGATATTGCTTGGGATCGAGTAACTTGGATATTTAAGTTTTAAAAAGAGTCAATTTAAAGACACGTACTCAGTGAAGAACAATTCACAAGGTACAGAGCTTTGATAACAATCATAAAGATGGTAGATAATATGTTCGGGAAATAGCCAATGTGAGCGGGATGGAAGCAGCCGCTAAGCGAGGGAAGACCATCTGTTCACACCTTTTCATTTCTAAAAGTAACCCTTGAATGTGGCTGGGCATTCCAAGACAATATTCCCGTCCGGTTTTCAGGGCTCAATGATCAATTCAGTGATTTGTCCCCACACATTTGAACAAGCAAGGGGGATTAAACATAAGAGATCTTATATTCACCCTAGCAATTCTAGAACAGCATAAAAACTTAGCAGGTGGCAGACGGAATCTGAACTTTTAACATTTTTATTGAAAATACTTTGGTTTTCCACTTGTAATTCATACTTAGCTCTTACTGAATCAAAGGGGGGAAATAAGGTAAAAAATAGAATACCTGAGCAGATTTTAACTTATTCCATAAGGGACGAAAGCAACAGTCGGCTTGTTCCTAAAGAATCCGCACGAGTCTACAAAGTGTATTTCTTTCTTCATATGCCATGAAAAGGAGGAAGAATCAGGGCTAAAAATATGACTTTTTATGTCTCAGACATTATTGTTTGTTTCATTCTTCCTGGAGGTGTGATAATAAAGAAAATACAGTTGTTTTTTTTTTTGTTTTAAAGAAAAAAGAGCTTTAAGTATAGATACTTTAAAACTTTTCTTCATCAAGGTAGCCCTCGCAGTAATAAGAACAGGCTTTTTCATCCCAAATGTATTTATTTATCTTCAGTCTGCTAAACTAGAAGCACAGTGGGGAATCTGAAGTAAGTTTGGGTCCAGATGAAAAGCAACATCAGTTCTGTTAACACCACCTTTTCTATCCTGTGTTTGCAAAGTAGGCATTCAGTAATTCTTTGCTGGCTAGTTCATTGATTTAATTTAGGATAGCTTTTACGCATTTAACAATGAATCTACAAGTTACAAATTGATTCATTTCCTAGTGGAATACAATTGCATTTCATACAAACTGTTAACACCAGCTATTTTAAATTCTCATCTTTTCGTTCCCCGTGAAGTTCTAAACAATAACAACAAAATTGAATGAAAAATTCTGTTACTCACTGACTTCTAACACTAAAAATAAATCTGTTTTTCCACTAGACTCCTTCCATAATTTCATTACATTCTGAAAAATAAATTTAGTCAGCTTTTACTGAAAAGGCACAATGGAAATGGGTTGGTGCTAGACTTGGTGTAATCTTTAACACAAGTTATTCTAATTCTGGTTCTTAATATAAAAGAACAATTTTGTGTTTGAGGATCTTGCTGCATCTTAATTAGAAACACCATGTTACTATATATCTAGAAGCTATGTCTGTAATATTTGTCGCTGCATTAATTCATAGGAATTTCCCCCTGAATATTATGAAAAGTGGTGATGCATAATCTCTTTTGGAAAAATTCATCTGGAGTTTCTCAATGGCTATTTTTGGAAAGAAGAGAGCTTCATTTCATGCTTTAAATTTTATAAACCAGACTGCTGTAACATTTTGCTTATTGGAACTTTGAAGAATGTAAGGTGATTACTCCCCGGAGGCAAAGGTGTGGGTGAAAATGGCTTAATGATATTTTAAAATGATATCAAAGAAAAATTGGCAGTATCCGAGTAACTCTTACCTCCAAATCTGACTGGTGAGAGAAGGGGAAAACTATACTAAGAGAATTAATAGAGTTAGCATTTTTTAAAAGTTTATGCATGATAAGTACAATAGCTTCTTATAAGAAAACAACTTGTAGCATTTATTCCTCATTAGGGCTAGACCTGTGTTAGATTTAAAAAATGAAAATAAGACTCCATTTTGATTCTTTGTGGCAGTATTCACAGAATGCACCCACAGGAAGAAATGGATTCTCTTGGGAGGATTTCTTGCCTTTTCTAGCCTATTAAGATGCTAAATGTAAACAGATAGACAAATCTGATTCTGTCACTTCCCACGGGTGGATTGAACTCTTGTCTCTGTTTATTGGCAAAGCATTTGCCAGGACTGCTAAAAGATGGGCCACAATTGTGCCCAGCTTCCAGGTAAAGGGCGACGTGGAGTCACATCAGCACCTCTCTGAAGTTGCAGACATTACAGCAGTCCAGCCTGGACAGTACGGCCACATGCTTGTTCACTCACACAGACACACATGCACGCATGTACACGCCTCCTCCCCTGCACACCACAGATACACTGGGCAGGAGCTTAAAGAAACTGAATAAATCCTCCAAAAGAATGAAAGAGACCTAATAATTTACTCCCTGGAGTCTGTCAGAGGGCATAAATCATTGACATCCCGATACCGCAGCTCTCTCACGCTGCTCTCCCCACCCCTATGTTATTACCGTGTCCGAGCAAAAACAAGGAAATGACTAGATCAAAACAGCCAGGGTTCAGGACATTTATCTTAGTCATTCGTGCACAGGAAGGTGACATTCTATAAGATCAGATAGCTGTGTACTCAGAAATCTGAAAATCAATTTCCTCAGATGCATCAAATGGAAACTTGATAAGCATCTATTGCATTTCAGGCTCTCAGTATTTTCCCTCGATTCATAATTGTATTCGATTTCTTGGAGAAAGAGTTTCTTCACTTAATAATCCTCATTCTCTCCTCCCTCCTTACACCCCTCCACCCCACTCCACCCTACCCAAGTCCTCAACCCATGGTTACCAAATCTCTACCATGTTTTACCTGTGTGGTTTTTATGTTTTTCTTTTTTTTTTTTTTCGTTCCCTTTCCTGATGAGGGTAATTTGACCTGGACGATTTAAATTAGATTTTTATTTAGGAGAATTACAAACTCTAGAGAGTTATGGTAAATTCTTTAATGAAGCCCTAGTCTGTTCATTTAGAAAAATGATTCCTCCTAGGGCCGAGTTGTATTCTGCTTTAATCCTGTGCCTTCCCTCGTGTTCACTCCGCAGGCGCCGAAGATGCTCAGCATTCTGCTCCTTCACGGTCCTGGCTGGCCGTGCCCGTCGGCCTCACTCCAAAACGGAGCCATAGTGTATTTCCCCAGAAGGGTAGCTCACGTTCAGGCTTTGGTGGGGATTTTTGCTTTTATTTCAGAAGCTGGTGATCTGCTATTTAGCAAGTCCCTTTTGCTGCATGATTTTTGTCAGTATTTTTAGCATTACGATTTGTTTTTATTTTCATAGATGTGGGGGTACAAATCTTGCTACACTGAAGGGTTGCTTAGTGGAGAAGTCTAAGCTTTTAACATGCCTATCACCTGAATAGTAGATGTTGTGCCCAGTGGGTAATTTTTTATCCCACGCACTTCGTCTGCCCTCCCCTTTCTGAGCCTCTAGTGTCTGTTAAGTCATTCTGTGTGACCTGCGTACCCACTGCTTAGCTCCTACTTGTGAGAACAGGTGGTATTTGGGGGTTTGCTCCTGTGTTACTTTACTTAAGATAATGACCTTCAGTTCCATCCAAAGTTACTTCAAAAGACATTGTTTCCCATTTTAATTGTCTGACTAGTACTCCATGGTGTGCATATGTGTATACACGGGGATATATACGCACATACATACATCACGCCTGTTGGTAGAAACTCAGATGGGTTTCAGATCTTTGTAATTGTGAATTTTGCTGCAATGAACGTACAAGTGCAAGTATCTTTTTAATAAGTTGATTTCTCCGTAGTGGGATTGCTGAGTCACCTGGTACATCTACTTTTAGCCAACTTGAGATTAAACCATTAAGTTTTGGGGGGAAAATTGATTTTGTTGCTAGAGTCTGAGTCTGCTAGGCATTTCAATATAGAAAAAGACAGTCCAAAAGATCGTGATATTAACTATTCCCCATTAGCTCCTTAGACAATATTGACAGTGGAATTAAGTCTCTTAAGCCATTTTTGAACTTTAAAATGTGTATCCCAGTGTCTGAAAGAGGTAAACATCCATAGATGCTAATTTACATGTGGTTTATCCCTGCAGGAATTTTGGCTCATCCTGTTTTGTAGCTTTGTGTTTGAAGGAGCAATTCACACAGAGGCAGACAAGTAGAACAGAGCCTTCGTCATAGCAGAAACATGCACTGTGGGCCCCTTGGTATCTTGTAAGAGGCCAGGCAAAAGAGAGAGTGATTCTAAATTATGCTTCTCACAATACTTCCGAAGGAGAACACGGCAAATGAATTCAGTTCTTTTAAACTAAATTGAACATCTGAAGGAAAATAAATCTGAACAAGCTACCTAGCTTTATGTGTTCCTTTTCCATGATTTCACTGCATTCCATTATTTGAATTGGGTTTGATCAAATTGAAGATAAAACACCTTAGCAAAATTTTGTAGAATGAGTTTTTAAAAGACAGAAAGAAACCTGATTCTGGGTGGAGTGATAGCTTTCCTGTAATTGAATATCACTTGTAGTCACAATATTTCACTGTTCAGCAATGGCAGATTTTGTTATTAAAATAAATCTAAGAAAACCTGAGTTCAGGAGGGAGATCCCACAGAATGCATTAGAATATTACAGGCATGCAAATATAAACACAAAGAAGAGACTAAGAGATCTGTTTTTCAGATCAATCTGAATCAGATTTTCAGATTGATCTGAAAAATCAAATCAATCAATCTGATCAATCGGATCTACCTCTTTTTTAATATATCTCAAGACTGCTGATAATAATTGAAATTCTAGGGCAATATGTAATTTTCAAGTGATGGACCTGGCACTAAATAAGCCTACATGTACACACGCTTGCACACACACAGGGCAACCAGTCAAGATAGACTCAGGTATGTTTTATCAATGAGAGGGCAGGTATTATCGCCCTTTTGAACAGATCGTTTTAGAGGAAAAGTACTGTGTGGATTCGGATGACACAAATACCGAACCAGAGGTTATGAATGAATTCTGACGGTGTTTCATTCATCCTGCTTTTACAGTCAGCATATTTACTTCCTTGGAGTTTTTTGTTCTCCATTGTATCAACATGTATGAAATCCTCCAACATGTATAAAAGGAGTAAAATAGTACTTTTTAAATTTGCTGAAGCAGGAAACTTCTGTGTAGAATTTACTAAGCACCAGGTACTAGTCTGATGAGAATGTGAGTAATTGTAACACAGCCACTACCCTTGGAGTCTTACCATCCATCAGCGCTGCGGGATGAGACTAGATGCACAGTCCGTGTGAGAGGTGCTGCAGGGTGAGGGCGGGTGACGGGCAGAAGGCCCGGGGGCTCAGGTTTAAGAATAATCCAGTCTGCCCCTGAGGGTTAGGCAGAAGGGGAAGCTATGGAGATGAGGAGGAGGGTTGGCCGTATTTGCTACAGATTTGGAGAATGCGACTTGGCACAGTACAAAACCAGAAGCCAGTTACGGAAGCAAAGTCAGGGCCTACAGAGGCGGACAGGGAGGAGGTCAGATTAGAAAGCTCTGTTGGACGTGCCTGCCTGCTCCAATGTTTTCTGTTATCCCCAGCACCTAGCATAGTCATTCTCAGCCCCAGAGTCCCTCATAAAGGTAGATGGGAGTGCCTGGCAAGTCCCTAGGACCAGGACAGGGAAGGGGATCAAGGAAGAAGGAACAGCCTCAGTGATGGCTCATTGTGGCTTGAGTGTGAAGCCGGGATTTAAAGTGCAAGGTCATGGTCAGCCCACCTGGGAGCAACACCTCCAACAGGACTGTCTTCTTTGAGCAGCAGGAGCTACTGGGGCCGGGGGAGACCCAAGGCCTTAACAACGTCACTACAAAAAGCCACCCTGTTTTCGACAAACCTGCTTCAGCGAGAACATGGTTGGCTCTTAAGCTTCTCAAGCAAAGACTTCACAGAGTGTCAAGACATGTGCCAAAAACAGGTGCCCATAAACTAAACTACACTCCACTTGGTATATCACATAGGCTTAAAATTATTCAATCTATGAAAAATCCATAGGACAACATAGAAAATAGGTGAAATATAGGTGACGACACAGGCTAAGAGAAGCACTGAGGAGAGAGTTCCTGAGCAGTGGAAATAAAAATGCAAGCATGATCCCGTGAGCCGGAGTGCACATGAAATTTCATATGGTATTTGAGTCAAACGTCTATAGAACTTAGTATTCATCAATTTTTAAAGGACAAGGCAAAGAAGAACATGATTATATGCTGATAGGTTTCAGAGCCACATAAAATTGTATGAGAATTAATTTTTCATAAGAGAAAAGCGGGGATTACTGATTCCTTACATTTAACTGGAATCTAGTCTTTGCCCTACTTCTTTAATGGGTTATGTGACCTTGTGAAAGTTACTTAACTACTTCGGATCTCTGAGTTTTTAGTTTTAAAATAGAAATGATACTATCTGCATGTCAACTTCATTGATTATTTGGGGAATGAAAAGATGCCCCACAGATAAAAGCAAGATGCATATTCCAGATAAGGTACCATCAAGGCAGTTAATTATAACTTTAAAATGATCAACATCGAGTTTATTTAGAAATGAATAATACATCGTATGGACTGGGAATTAGAGTAGTGCAAAAATGAAGATGTGTTGAGGTAGGGAGGGGAAAACCCATAATCAAAGGATGGAACACTGCTCTAAGAAAATATCCTCCTGTCAGTGGATAAGCAGTGATCCCACGAAACAGCAGCAGACAAGTCTCGGAAAGGGAAAGCGGGTCTGGCTTCATGCAGTGGTTGCGAACAGCAGGCCTGTTGAGAAAATAAAGACCCATAGGTAGGACTTTGTGTACCGCCTGTGTTTGCTAGCTGACAGCACAAACGCAGAGGTGACAAGCCAGGGTGAGTTTAATAAATGACACCTAAGAGCAAACATCTACCCAGAACTTTTCCCTGCCAAATAGTGCGTGACTGGACAAATGTAAATATCTGAACCCACAGGAACCCTCCCTGATCGTCTGAAGATGCTCACTGCAAACAGCATAAGCAGCCCAGGGACCATTAAGCTTCCACTTTCTTTCAGATTTATGAGTTTGTGGGCCCACAGCTTGGATTTTAGCAGAGCATCAGCAGGATCTTGTAAATGGGAAATGCCATTTTACAAATTTACAATATAGCACTGTTCAGTTTTTGGTGCACAGTTCTGAGTTTTAACTTGGGCATAGATTCTTGGAACCACCACTGCAAAAGAAACAGATCAATTCCAATACTCCAAAGAATTCCCTTCTGGTGACTTTTTGTTCCCCTGACAACCACTGGTCTGCTCTCTGTTTTGTTTCTATATAGTGGTTCCTTTTCCAGAATGTCATATTAATGAAATTATTCATTATTTAGTCATTTGCTGGGTTAGGCTTTGAGCTGTGGTAAGTTATTATAAAAGTGCATCTAGACTAGGCTGTCAAAAGACGGTAAAGCTCATGTTTACTTTTTTTTAGAAAATTTTTTTGTTTTTGTTTTTATTAAATCCTAACTGTACACTGATGCATGTATGGGGTTCAGTGTACTGATTTGATATACAATGTGAAATGCTTACATTTCACCGATTAACTTATCCATCAAGCTTATATTTAATTGGAGACAGAATTGTTTTGCTGAAGTTCTGTTCATTGTTACATGAGGCTCACAAGATTGTTTTCCTAACGGCTTTTTTTATTAGGCCTTTCTTCTCAAGAATTTCAGTAGCTTTCTTTCATCAGTGGAACCCAAGTTTCTTCTATAAGCATTCGCTGGTCACTTGCTTTAAATGAGGATGTGGTACATAATACTGGTGATTTTAAGTAAAAGACCCTGGTCTCTGATCCCAGGAGGCAAAAGTTCTCCCATCAGCCACTCCCTGGTACCAAGTATCTGCTATGGAATTCTCAGTTGTAGACAACAGCTGGGTCATTTTCACCTTTATAGATCCAGTATTGAGAATGTATGATGTGGGAGGCACCATTCTTAATGCTTGGGGTAAAAGAGTAAACAAATGGAACAGACCAAAGTCTTTGTCCTCTTGAAATTTACAGTCTGACTAGTGAAAATAAATAATAAACATAAACATAATAAATATGTAAATTACATGGTATGTTAGAAAATGAAGAATGATATGGAAAAAATGATAAAGTAGAATAAAATAAGAGAGTGCCAGAGCAGAGTAAGAGTGCTATATTAAATAATTGGCAGGCTACATGTATAGAGAAGGTGGCCCTTTGGCAAAGATTTGATAGAAGTGAAGGGTTAGTCACGAAGTTATCTTGGGGAAGAACATTCCAATTACAGCTGGTGCAAAGATGCTGAGGAGGAAACAAGCCTGGAGTATCTGAGGAAGAGCAACAAAGTCAGCTTGGCTGGGCAGGGAGAGTGACGGGCTCGAGATGAGTAACTGGGGGATCTTATGGGGCCTCATAGGCCATTTTAAAGAGTCTAGATGTTACTCAGGGAGATGGGAGGCATTGTAGGGCTTTGAGAAGGAAAATTGCTTGATAGACTCACATTTTGGAAGGATATCTTTGACAAGTGTTTGGAGAATGGACTGTAGGGGACAACAGAAATGCAGAAAATCTATTGTAATAATCCAGGAGAGAGAACACTGGTACAGACCATGTATTAACAGTGGAGGTGAGAAAAGTTGGATTCTGCATGTGTTTTTAAGACGGGTTCAATGTGACTCTCTGTTTAGACGTGTATTCAAAAAAAAAGTGTATTCAAAAGAAGGCTTCATCTACTTTTGGTTCAAGGAACTGAAAGTTTGGAATTCCCATCAAAGGAGTTAGAAAGGGAAGATGAGGGTGTATTGACTGTCAGAGAGATACTGGGTACATGACGAGCTGGGTTATATCTGGAGTTTGGAAGAGAAGAGAGAAATTTGAAACTTCTTGGTGTACAAATGGTATTTGGAGTCATATGACTGGATCAGATCACCTAGGATGGGACTATAAACACTAAAAAGGAGGGGGGACCAAGGGTTAGCCCTTCTGCCCTCCAACGTTAAGAGTACCAGCTGAAGATACCTAGAAAAATGATACTTAGGAAGAAAATCCAAGAGAATGAGTTTTTCTGGAAACCAAGGGAAGGTGTGTACAGCAAAAGGAGTGACCAATTCTGTCACATGCTGAACATCAGTAAGGTGAGGGCTGAGAACAAACCAGGAGGGTTAATGATGGGAGGTCTTTACCGTCTCAGAGCAGAGTAGCTTTAGTGGAGGGGTGAAGGTGAAAGCCTGACTGAAGTGTGTCTAAGAGAGAATGGAAGGAAAGGCATTGCAGACAGGAATATAGACAACTCTCTCAAGAAATGTCGTTGCTAAGGGAAGTGAAGAATGGAACAGTAGCTGGGCGTTGGCCGTGCTGTGTCTGCACGCTCACTGCGAGTATCTGCCATGGATAGCCGCCATAGAACGAGGCTCATTAAACAGTGGAGGGAGTAAGCAGATTCAAAAAACCAAAATGGGCCTAATAAGTAAATAAATCACTTTAATGAATAACAGTTATTTTTATGTGGTGTGTCAGAAGATAAAAATAATCAAGGACCGTGCACTTAGATAGTAAGCAAAATTTCCCCTTTCACAAAGAGCAGAGTGAAATATGTAGAGACAGTAAATGAGCCGGGCACCTGCGACGTTGGTCTGAAGGCTGGTGATGTCAGAGTAATGAACCCAAAGGACGATGGGCCCTAACAGGTTGTCCAATAATAAAATAGTGAATAAATTCAAAAGCAGTTGCCCCTCCCCGCCAGGCAGACACACATCTGTGCAAGCAGCTCTCTGGCAGGCTTGAGTAGATGGAATTGTCATGGTCTATTTTCTGGATTTCTGTGAAACCCCTAACAGAACACCCACCAGCCTATTCACCACCTCCCCCAAATAATGATTCCTATGAGGAAAGGGGCTGATTTCCTGGCATTTCCACTCCATAGATAGGCAATACTAATTCATTCTAAGAATGATATTTGGGATTGTAGTCGGCATTGTTTTGTCCAAGGTTATTTTTTTGGTGTTATTTAGCCCTATTCTGTTGGGTAAAAATACAGTTTGTGATATTGATAATGAGTTCTGTTGTTAACTAGGTACCTGGGAAGAATAAATAGGGAAAGCAGAATATCTCTAAGTCCAAATAGAAACAAATACATAAAACTCTTTGGCACTTCTTCATGAAAACTATAGATTTATTTGGACAATCCAATTTAAAAATGGCCAGTGTTGTCTCTTTGTTTTTCTCTCCATGTTCCCTGCCTATTTTGCATATTGCTGGTTACAATAGTGCAATGATAGTATGATAGGGAATTTGGGAACTTCCCAAGGAAGAACACTCTCCACTGTTTTCTGTTGGAAGCAGATATTGCTGTTACCATTTTCACGACTTTCAATTGATCTCAAGATAAGAACTGCTTGTTAATGAAGCTGGGAAATAGGGACTTGGAGTTTTATGCAGTCTTTTAAGCAGCTAGTAGAACGTAATATATAAGAATGTTAATTTTAGAAGTGAGCACCTAGTAGATACTCAATAAAAGCACTTCTTGGTTTATTGGCAAGAATCTCTGAGAATGGCCTAGGAGAGATGGATTACCTAGGACAACTAGTATAGGAGCTAGAACAGCAGATAAATGATCAATGACCATAAAGTCAACACTTATAGAGAAAGGAAACTTTGCTTCTGTGTCTTGCACAGGAAAAGAGAAATTCGTGTTTTTAAGACTTTATGGCTCCACACATAGTAGGTATTCCATGGAGATGTGTTGAATGAATCCACAATAGAAAATGTTTATAATGCTCCCCTTGTACCTTTCACAGAGGCAGTCTTACCAGAGATTTAGACGTGCTTTGTGGTTTAGAATTGAAAAACATTGTCACCTCTGTAAGTTCAGGCAGCAGAATTGAGGGATACAGCCCCCACGGCAAGAGTTGGGAAAAGTCATTTGGAAATGACACATGGGTGCAAAGCTCACCATTGGTCAACCCTTTCCCTTCAGGGTGGAATATAATCGAGGAAGTGTTTATTCAATTTATGGTTGTCAGATAGTTTCCTAGCTAATGTGTGTGTGCGCATAGGATTGAGAAGGTGTGTCCATTCATCCCTGTTGTTCCTGGTTTGTCGACAGTGTTTCAAAATAGCTTCAGTGCAGAACAAAGCACCCAAAAGGCTCAGAGCACCTTCCACACGCTGGCTCTTAAATCTGGTATTTACTCTCCCAGCAAGAATTGCGCCTGACAGTGACGCTGTAGAGTGATGACTGTATCGTGCTGAATTCATTATCATCTCCGTACCCTGAAGACAGAAGGGCTGGGGTGGGTACGCAGGAGGTGATAGTCTTGACAGCACTGTCTGCTGCTGTGAAGTATAATCATATTGGCTTGTCTCTATTGATATTGCTCTGGAGACAGATATTCCACTTTTAGAACATTCTGTAATGGAAACTGTATGTCACAGGTTATTCCATGGTACCGCTGGGTTATGGGATTGTATATTGAGAAGTGGGAGTGTAGTGTCACGGGCATATGACGTGTCTCACCACTAAGTGTCTGAGATGGCACCCCCTTTATTACTCTCTTTCTCTCTTGTCTTGTTCCCTTCCCCACTTTATGAACACTTGTGTGCCCCACGCGAGAATGTGAGCACAGGGAGTTTGTTAGCCTGTTTGCGGTTGTACCCTGGTATCTGGAAGAGTGCCTGGCATGTCATCACTTAAATATTTGTTTAATTAATAAAAAAAGATACTCTGTGATCGTCCTAAGTCTGCGCCTGGGTATTCCATTTGCTTTCATTTTTTTTTCTATGCACAGCTTTAAATTGCCTAGTCGGCTGCTCTGATCTAGAGTCTTCCCCAGGGGCGTCCTTTGGTTCAAACGACAGCCCTCTACTCTTTGCAGAATGGCTTCTGGCCCAACAACTTCATAAAGAACTCGTTCTCCAGACCTCATGGGTGACCTCGGCATGGCCGAAGGCACTAGCTCTTGGGCTCAGCCAACCCTGACACTGAAAAGGGTGAAGCATCACCATGCCCTGCTACCTCCCCCAGGGACTCCCTGTCTGGTTTTTAATTTAGCCTTCCACGCTGGTCCTTTGGTAGGCTCTGCTGTACTCAGGGTTTTCAACAACCACTTAAACATTAATAAAAGTCAGTATCACACTGGGAGTTAGAACTTGGGCACCAGATTCTAGCAAACCTGGACTCACAGCTTTATGTCAGCACTTGCCACTGAGTTTGTCACCTTGGCAAGTTACTTAATCTCCCTGCCATTCTGTTCCCTCATTTGTGAACATGAGGTGACGGTGATGTCCTCCTCTGAGTGGCTCAGAGTAAGCATTCAGTAAACACTGCCTGTCGGGGTTCACTCATACCCCGAGTCTGGACACACGTCTCCAGGCTCAGCCACTGGCCGGTGGCTCTCTCACAGGCCCCACCGGATTTAAAGTTGAGTCATCTGGTAAAACTGAGCCCTGTCATCTCCTCACTCACATCCCCCCGCCTGCTAACCTAGATTGCATGCAGCTGCAACATTTCAAGAGACTTTTTGACAGGGGAAAAGTTTACTCCTTAGGAATGCTTGTTTTCATTTAACAAAATAATGACATTGTAAAAAATACCAACTTCTACTAGCACCATCACATCAGTCAAAAATATCATAGCACCTTTCAAACCTGGAAATCGTTCCTAGTTGTGATACAGAACAAAAGGTCCTCTTTATAAAAGATTATCTAGCAACGTATCTGAGCCTTGCCATCTATGAGTCTATCCTAATCCCTTACACTCCCTTTGTTTTTCTTACTGCCCTGGAGACCGATGAAAACTTTGTGCAGACAAGCCTTGGCCCACAGCTGCCGTGTGAAAACTCTTCTCTGTAGACCCTAACCTATCTCAGGCTATCTCTTTTAACTAGTTTGATGAAAGTATTTCAAATTGTATATAAAACCCGCACATTGTGCCCCGTAAATGCATTAATGTACACAGCTATGATTTAATAAAAAATAAATAAAATAAATACAAAATAAATGAAAGTCTCCAGAAAGGATTCTGTAGCCACTTTGGGGGCTTCCTTCCTTCCTTCCTTCCTTCCTTCCTTCCCTCCTTCCTTCCTCCCTCCCCCCATTCTACCCTCCCTCCCTCTATCCCACCTTCCATCCGTCCTTCCTTCCTAGGCGAGCATGAAACTAAGTTTATTGAGGAAGAGAAAGGTAGGTTTACACAGTGAGAGAAAGATACATGCTTACAGAGCAAGGTATTTACCATTCACAGCGAATGGGCCGCCATCGCCAGGGTAAGGAGGCAAAGAGGTCAGGGTTGTGGCTGGCGCTTCTCTTTTATATCACCTGGGTCAGGCCGACCTCATGGTTCAGAGGTCACTTTGGAACCAGAGTCTTACTGGATGTGGCCCTCCCATGCACATGCTTTCTAATGGTCAGTCCTATGCTCTGTCAGAGATTTCAATCTTGTATGCCCCCTTTTTCTTATTTCAGATTAATATGAGGGTACGCACATTAGGTTACCTTGTTTGTGTTGGTAGGGTGTGGTATGAATAGCTTATTCATCCGTTCACGTGTAGATAGGCACTTGGTTGATTCCATATCTTGGCGATTGTGAACTGAGCTCCAGTAAATATTCAAGTGCATATGTCCTTAGGGTAAAATGACTTTTTCCCTCTGAGTAGATACCTGGTAATGGGACTGTAAGATCAAGTGGAAGGGTGTGACCCATATGCTGTAAATTGTACCTTGTTTTAATTCACCTTAATATCTTCTCTCTACTGTCACACAGTAGACACGTACGTATGTGTCAGATGGTTTTTCTACAGCCTGCATAGGATTGGGACACACAGGCTGTCCTGGATATTACAGATAAAATTCATCCACATATTAGCTTTATTTCCCTCTCACACAGAATTGTGAAACTTTGCTCCCACAAGCCAGCTTCATCCATAATGTGCTAACCCTGAAGAGAGAAAACATTGTTAGATAAAAAGTTAAACAATGCAAGGAGTAATGACAGCTTATGATTAATTGCCAAATGAATGGCATTGAAAATCTATGTAACTCACAATTACTGAGTGCTCATTGGTGCTTTAATGGCTTGTGTTAACTTGCTCATAACACAGCACGTTATCGTCTTCATTACAATTCTCAGATCTCTCTTTATTTCTACTTCTAATTCCTGGTCTTAGCAAGAGTCTTTCTAATTATGACCTCTAGCATCTTCCGTTTCTTCTTGTCTTGAGTCCTCCCAACTCCCCTTCTCCAACTTCTCTACTTTTTAAGTGCACCCAGTACAATGATTTACATGAAATACCATCTTATGTTTGCCATATATTCTATAATTTTTCTGAGACCCCCAATTATTGGCTTGCCTAATGGCCCTTTAGCTGGTTCGGTGCCTCTGTACGAATGGTCCCTTTCTGTTCTTCCTTGACTTAACACTTCTCAACCAGTCAAGCCCCCGTCCCTGCTTCCTCCCATGTTTCTTTCCAACCTCTACAACATTTATTCCCTTGGTTCACATACCTAATTATAATAAGTTGTAGTTACTAGTTTTGTGATTTTTTTTTATTTTAAAACTAAATTGCAATTTTTAGCCTTGGCTTAGGAGTCAGAAGACCCAGGCTTAAGTCCTGGAGAGTCTTATGTTCAAAGGTTAACTTCGAACTAATCACTGAAGCACTGATTAAAGAGTAAAATGGTGTTGCCAGAAGATGGTACTTTAAAAAATTACTCAGTAAAATAAAAAATTGGCAACCCTATAAGGTAGATATTACCCTCAATGACAACAACAAAAACTGTCTTTTGAAGTGTTGCTAGGCTGTGCAAACTATGGGCTAGCCTGAAGGTGGTGGGTGTGGGGGACAGGTGAGCCCAAGTCTTAGCTTTTATCAGATGATTCTTAACTTTAAATCCCACATGGCTTGTGAGAGATGGGTCTGGAGAGTCAGTGAGGGGGTAAAACTGGAGATGCAAGTCTGGACACAGACTAGTAACTAAAATACAAGGTAAGTTATTGAGTATAAGCAAATCAATAAATCAACAAATGACATGATACATGTGGCTTCACTTTGTAAATAGGTCAGCACGGCTGTTATTCTACAGCTGCTGAAATTCTGATGTGACACTCAGGTACCTGGGGCCATTAGACAGTGATAGAAAAGGAGTTATGGCATCTGGGGCCAGGTCGTGGCCAGTCCCTGACCCTTGGGACGGCTCCTCCTCCCCGGAATTTTGCATCCCTACCTGAAAAAATAGGGGTCCTTTTCTCTGGTTTCAAAAATTACATTATATAGATGATGACTTTCAGTTTTTTAGTTCATTGTCTTCAATGAAAATCTATTAAATATTCACATCCCTTCCTCTGCTCAAATTCCTACTCTGGCATCACTTTTATTTCATTTAATAATAAATTTAATTATCATCCATAATATACTTTTCCAGTGAAATTATAAATAATATAAAAGTGCTGCTCAGGAATTTTATTTCAGTAATGACAATTTAGCAATACTATAATACTAATAATAAGTCAGCTGTACAGGTGGGCAGTTTCCCACTAGAAGAGATGTTATTTTAGAGAAAAATATAACCAACATTATGCCAATACAACGTCAGGCTGATCTTCCGTGGCTAAAGATCCCAATTGGGATGGAGTGGGAAATAAAACAAATTTGCTTGCTATTACTTATGTGCATAGATGTTGGTTTTCTCCTGAAAGAAAGAAATGCCATATAGCTTTCAAATGCATAGATACTTGCTACTAAGGGATACTTGTCTTGAATATAAATAAAATTGAAGAGGCCAATTTGGTACATAAATAACCTAAAGGCAGCCAAATGGAAAAGGAACAATTGAGCCTCACTTTTCAAATGTTTTGTCTGAACAATGGCAAACACGTGGACATATTAAATATTCAACATATGTAGAACATTGAGGTCGTCCAGTTAAAGTATCAAGATTGATTGAATTTCTTTTGATTTTTCTTGAGGGTAATCAACTGGCCCTACACATAATCAATGAATAGTTTGCAAGGAAATGAAATCATTCTCTTCAACCATATTCAGATTCCTGCAAACTATTTTTGGGTAAGCAATGTTAGAAAAAGAATTCAGCTTAGACCAGGAAGCATGAATTCTGGTCCCAAATTTTTTAAGTACCACCTATGTCATCCGAGGCAACATGCTTCCTGCTTTATGCATACATTTCTCTACATGTACATTCTTCTAATGATTGTAATCTTGCTAAAACATAAATTGAATATGTAATTACTTTGCTGGAAACCCTCCTATGACTTCCAAATAGAGACAAAACCCATTTCGCAATAGCCTTTGAGGATATAGATCTGGTTCCCAATTTCTCTCCCTACCCCCATTACTGGCTCTCGCTTGCTCACTCTATCCCAGCCCTGCTGGCCTCCAACAGACCAGGAAAATTCCCTCCCTCTTAATTATTTACTTGAATGTCATATTGTCAATGAACCAATTGATCTCAGCTCTGCCACTTTCTGCTCAATTTTTTCTCCATTGCACTTACAATCACCAAACGTACTATACATTTTACTGGCTCTGATAGTTAATTTTATGCATCAGCTTGACTGGGTTAAGGATAAAGGGTGAGATCACACTTGTGGTGCATATTTGAAGGGTCAGGAGAAAACTTCTAAATACGGATCAAAATTGTTTTCACATAGTAAATGAGAAAATATCATGAATGTTATATTAATCAGGTTGATAAAAATATCTC
>CAUYRH010058645.1:0-47967 GCA_963574655.1 Perodicticus potto
TTGAGACAGAGCCTCAAGCTGTCACCCTGGACAGAGTGCCGTGGCATCACAGCTCACAGCAACCTCCAATTCCTGGGCTCAAGCGAGTCTCTTGCCTCCGCCTCCCAAGTAGCTGGGACTACAGGCGCCCGCCACAACGCCCGGTCATTTTTTGGTTGCAGCCGTCATTGTTGTTTGGCGGCCCTGGCTGCATTCGAACCCGCCACCTCAGGTGTCCATGGCTGGCGCCTTAGCCCGCTGAGCCACAGGCGCTGAGTCGCAACTTTTAATTTCTAAATACACAGTAATGTTCCACATTAAAAGAAATTCCTTGGAGAAAATGGCTCCATATTGTGGCCTGCAAATTTAAGGTGAGCCGGGGACATCATGGTGTACCATAAAGGAAGGAAATGCTCACACTAATTGAATGCATGTCAAAGAGGTGAGCAGTTTGAAGGAATTTCTCCTGGCCAAATTTGAGATAATTTGAGCATCGATAAGAAGACATCGTGCAAGTAAAAATCCACAAGTCCATAATTATGCTTGAAAAATGGGTGGGGGGAGGGACTCATTTGCTACCATTGGAGATGATAGTTACACTAACTTCTTATTCAGAAAACTGGTTATTCAAGGGAAAGAATTAGGCATTTACCTTGCCTTTTTATGTGGAACTATAGTTCTTCCCCAGCTGATGAAGGACAGCTCTTTACAAAAGAATGTTGGCTAGTTTTTGTTTTCGGGTTTTTTTTGCAGTTTTAGGCCGGGGTTGGGTTTGAAACACCACCTCCAGCATATGGGGCTGGCGTATACTCCTTTGAGCCATAGGCACCATCTGAATGCTGGCTAGTTTTAAATGCAGAATGATAGACATAGAAAGTCGGCCTGTTATAAACATCAGTGAAATAATCAAGCAAAGATCACAAATGGAGGCTAAAACCAATACTCATTAGACTCATGGGCAACAGGATGTTCCCAAAATGTCATAATATTGTCCCACAAATTACTTGCTAATTACAAAGAAAAAAACATACAGTTACAAAGGAGAGCTCTGTCACTACCTGGTCATCAAATTCAGTACAACAAAGAGTGACATGACCTAAATCTGCAGGAACTCCCATGTGATGTAGTATGACAAAAACAACATCACGGGTTAAAATTGATCTGTTAAATCAATGAGTTACAACCTTGCCCACACGTTATGATAAACTGAGAGTATTTTAAAGTCTCAACCCCTGAGTTGCACCCAAGCCAATTAAATCAGAACCTCTGCATAAGGGATCTAGGTATTAGTGTGTTTTCAAGCTCCCAAAGTGACATGCATGTGCAACCGAGATTAAGAAGTACTGACTTAAAAGGAAATTTTTTTTTTTTTTGGTAGAGACAGAGTCTTACTTTTTTTTTTTTGTAGAGATAGAGTCTCACTTTATCACCCCTCGGTAGCATCACACAGCTCACAGCAACCTCCAACTTCTGGGCTTAGGCGATTCTCTTGCCTCAGCCTCCCAAGTAGCTGGGACCACAAGCGCCCGCCACAACGCCCGGCCATTTTTTGGTTGCAGCCATCATTGTTGTTTGGCGGGCCAGGGCTGGATTCCAACCCACCAGCTCAGGTGTATGTAGCTGGCACCTTAGCCCATTGAGCCACAGGCACCTAGCCATTAAAAGGAAATGTTAAAAACATACCAAAAGAAGGCCAGGAGCAGTGGCTCATGCCTATAATCCCAACACTCTTGGAGGCTGAGGTGGGTGGATTGCTTGAGCTCAGAAGTTCAAGACCAGCCTAAGCAAGAGCGAGACCTGTTCTCTAAAAATAGAAAAACTAGCTGGGCATTGTGGCAGGAGCCTATAACCCAGCTACGTGGGAAAGTGAGGCAAAAAGGTCACTTGAGCCCAAGAGTTTGAGGTTACTGTGAGCTATGACATCACAGCACTCTACTGGAGGCAAGAAAGCGAGACAGTCTCTCTCTCTCTCTCTCTCTCCATATATATATATACACATATATGTATATATCAAAAGAAAATTCTTTTGATATATTCAGACAAATTCAGAATATGGGATATTGTATAAAATTAATAACTTGGCTTCTTCAAAAAGTAAATTTTATGAAAGAAAAAGGAAGACAAGGAAGGGAGGGACATAAAAAAAGATAGGTGGGGACTATCGCAGAATAAGAGATGTAAGAGACATAACTACCAAATGCAATTCGAAAATGGTCTAAAAGTCATTAAAAACAGCTCTAAATTAACTAGGAAATCAGCAATTACAAGCAGCCCTAAGTTTTAGTAGCTTATAAAGCGAATACTCTGGGTGTTGTTTTGATCCCTGTATCTTCTCATTCCAAACCCCAGGAAATGAGTGAAAAGCATGTGCACTGTGTGGTGTGCCTCTTACTGCTCACATTACATTTGCACAAGCAATGTGGCCCAGTGCACAGCTTATTGGGCAGGCCACCCACAGGGAAGGGGAACATGAATAATTTTGACCCATAACATAATTTACTGAAACTATTTGTTAATTGATAGGGAATAATAATTCATTTCGCCATGATAATTGGCAATGTGGTTATGTAGAAGAATCATTTTGGTTTTAGGAAGTACATGAAGAAATAATTTAGGAATGAGATAGTACGGCAAAAAAAAAGATTGATAGAAAAAATATGAATATGATTGAATCTTGTGGTCATTTAAAAGTATTCATTATATTCTTTTTTTTCAACTTTTCTACTTGTATGGGTTAAATTGTATTTCCCCTAAAAAACATGAAAGTCCTAACCCGTGGTACATGTGGCTGTAACTTCATTTGTAAGTAGGGTCATTAAAACAAGTCTGTGATCTGACATGACAGAGACACACAGAGAGGATGCCACACAAGAAGGAAGCGGAGATTGGAGTGATGTAATACAGGAAGGCCAGAGACTGTTTTCCATCACCAGAAGCTAGGAAAGAGGCATGGATATAGGCGCCATTATTATTCCCATTTTACAGATGTGGCGATTGAGTTGAGAGAGGTTAAGTGACTTGCCCAAGGTCACAGAGCCAGCAGGTGGAGTAAGAATTCTAATCCAGGCATTGGAACTACAGAGCTTGTCCTCTCCGCCTTCACTCAGTACCATCTCCTTTCCTTTCTCTGTGTTCACCAACTCTACAGTAGTTTCTGTCTATGCTAATCACTTGGCACCTCACTGGTGCCAAGCATCATAAAGGTACATGGCCATCCAATTCCTTAATTCCCAAACATAGTTTATTGATATACAGCCATTATAAATGTCATCATATCCATGTACTACCTTATTTTATTCATATTATTCTTTATTTTAACTCTTCTCTCTTTCTATTGAAAATAAACTTATACACTAGGACTTCTGTAAGTTGACTACCTAAGGGACTGTAACAAACTGATCAACATATGGAGGTGGTCAACATAAAGAACTAGGCCTATGGTACTGATCCTGTACTGATAGGTACATGTGGTGCTTGTCCAGCCTATGAAAATTAGGTCAACTTAAGGACATGATCAATGTAGGGGGGGTGGTCAACTATGGAGGTTCTACTGTGTATAAAGAAAAATATATAGTATCTCAACTATCTGACTGTACCAGTTTATTCACTGCAGTGTTGAATAGACGTTTGGGTTGTTTCTGGTTTGGGAGTTGGGTGATTATGAATAATGCTGCTATGAACAACTTTGTACATGTAAGTATATATTTTCCCGAGTTTATGTTGAGTGTATACCTGACTGGAATTTTTAGGTCATGGAGAATGCATCTGTTCACTTTTTTAAAAATCTACAAATCAGAGCCTTTTTTAAGATTTCAGATTAATAGGGAGGTACATATGATTCATTGTGCACTTTTAATAGATAGTTCCACACTTTTTCCAAAGTGTTTTTTGCTAATCTACATTCCCAGAAATAGTATATGAATGTTTCCGTTGCTTCCTATCCTCATCAACAATGATATTATTAGCATTTTTAAAAAATCGTGCTGCATCATTCTGGCCTGTGCTTAGTAGATATTTTGTGGTATGCATTTTCATAAGGAGGAATAATACTGAACATCATGTTTATTCTTTTTGTTCACTTAGATATCCTTTGTTGTGAAGAACTTGTTCAAGTCTCTTGTCCGTTTTTTCTTTTTTCTTTTTCTTTTCTTTTTTTTGTTTTCGAGGCAGGATCTCACTTTGTCACCTTCGGTAGAGCGCCATAGCTTGCAGCAACCTCAAACTCTTGGGCTCAAGCGATCCTCTTGCTTCAGCTTCCTAAATAGCTGGGACTACAGGCGTCTGACACAACAGGCTGGTCTCCACCTCCTGAGCTCAGGCATTCCTCCCACCTTGGCCTCCCAGAGTGCTAAGATTACAGGCATGAACCACCATGCCCAGCCTCCATATTTTCAACTCTTTTTTTTTTTTTTTAATTCTTCAGTGAATTTACTGAAAAGGGAAACTTTATGCCATTATGATAAATGGAAAATCAGTATCACATGTCAAATATAGAGGGTACCTATTAAATAAAATTCTAGTTTGATGCTTATTCTTTGTGATAGGACAGTTTTTATGTTTTCTTTTTCATTTCCCCAACAGGAAAAGGAAGCACTTAAGATTATCAGAACATGCTCAAAGTCAAGTTAGAAGTCAGTGGCAGAATAAGATCTGGCTCAGAATTCCCTCTCACTTCCAGTGACTTATGAAAATATTGGAGACGAGGAGCAGATCAAATCCAAAACAGAACTGTGCTAAGTTGTCCCCTAGGTTTAGTAATGAATATCAAGGACTATTTGTTAAACATGTGGGCTGTGCCCGGCACTGCACCAGTGACATCACATAATCTATCTTGTTTATTATGCACACTGTCCTCTGAGGTTGGGCCTCCAGCTCTGGTGTGTGGCTTCCATCTCTGATGACAGGAGTTCCAGCCATTGTGTCTATATTCCAGGCTGGAAGGAAAAGGGGAAGAGCAAAAGGTCACACCTGCCAGCTGAATCATCTCACTTCATGGGGTTTTTACTAACTCTGTACGAAATCTGCTTCCTTATTTTTGGTCTTTATTATCTGCAGAGGAGGCTAGATAAAGTAGTTTTTTTTTAAATTGAAAATTTGAAAATATAGCCTTCTTTTTTTTTTAGAAAGAAAAATGGGAGAATGACATTGGATGGGCAACTGGAAGTTTCTGCCCTAGAAGCCAATAGAGGTTATAAAGGAGCAGTGTAGCAGGCCCTGTTACCCTAAACCATCATCCTGACTCTCTAAACCTGCCATCTTTCCCACCCCACCTATGCCCCTCTGCCCCCCAATAGTCTATAAAAGCAGAAGACAGGGAGAGAAAGGCAGGGACAGGAAGATTAGCTGACAATTCCTGGTGAGATGTTACTCCCTTCCTTCTCCACACTTCCCTTCACCACCACCTGCCTTGGCCCCATGTAAAGTCAAGTAGTGGTGAGTGGGGCTAGGGTAGGGCAGAGGGAGGGCTGCTTCTTCACTTCCCACAGATTCTGGAAAGCTGGGAACTTACAGAGTTTTCTTAGAGCTTCCACTATAGAAAGGTAACAAGAGAGGTACTGGGAGGTCCTAATCCTGATAGATGTTGTACCCACCCCACCCCCAAGTTTGGGAAAGTAAATGAATGTAGAATCTGGTGACCGTATCACTGTGACAGCTCCAGTCTTTCTGGAGCAGACTAGGCCAACACATGAGAGGAACCATGATGTGGTGTGCCTGAGGGAAGGATGGTGGATACCCGAGTCTCTTTCAGCCTTTGGGGCTAAAAAAAGGTCATCATAGGCATCTCAGAAAGACTTGAGAGGTTAGAGAGAGAGGCAAGAGCTGGGAGTTGTATAAAAGGTCCATGAGCAAGTTGAGAGAGAGTGTAGAGAGAGAGCGTAGAGACAGAGAGCTGGTAGGGCCAAGTGAGTTAAGAACACTCCTCTCCAAGGGATCCTTGTACCAGCAGAGGGTCAAGGTGGTGCTAAAGATGGACCAGGACAACCATGAACCACGCCAAAGCAGCAAGAGGGACCACTTCCCAGCCATAGGCCAGGGGCCATTCACATAAGGAGGCCTCTGCCTCCCCTACATTCCAGTCCAGCCCTCAATAGGAATTACGCCTTGGGCGGTGCCTGTGGCTCATAGAGTAGGGCACCGACCCCATATACCGAAGGTGGCGTGTTCAAACCTGGCCCTGGCCCGACCTGCAAAACAGAAGAATAGCCGGGCGTTGTGGCGGGCGCCTGTAGTCCCAGCTACTCGGGAGGCTGAGGCAAGAGAATCTCCTAAACCCAGGATTTGGAGGTTGCTGTGAGCTGTGTGATGCCACGGCACTCTACCAAGGGTGATAAACTGAGACTCTGTCTCTACAAAAAAAAAAAAAAAAATAGGAATTACGCCTTGACAAGAGGGTGGTGGTGCAGAGGGTCTTGGAATCAGACCACAGCTCCTATCTCCATCCCTGGGGCTCCCCATCTGGAGAGCTCCACTATTACTGAGGTGCTTACCTGTTACTGAGCCCCTTCAGTAATAGGTCTGGCCTATGCTGGGGCAAGGCTTGGGGAAAGGGAGAAAGAAATGGGTTTTGCATAGGATTGAGATCACAGCATTGGACTGCAGAAACTGAGCTTTAGATGATCAAAGTGACCAGAAGATTATGGGCTCTGCCCAAAATGTTGGTTAAAGGGGTGAACCAGAGTGATTTAATGGGGGCACATTTGAATGCACTTATAGGAAAAACATGATAGATTATTATTGAATTTTGATGGATCAATAAACTAGTAAAATTACAGATAACTGCCATTTATGGTGCACTTGCAAATTGCTATGGGCCATTACATAAACTTTTCAGAGGTCACAATAATCCATTTTACAAACAAACAAACAAACAGAAGCTTATAGAGATTGAAAGTCTAAACTTTTAGCCATACCAACACTCTTATGCTTCATAAAATAATTAGCATGTGTGATGTCCCTGGTGCTGTGCTACGCATTCAAGACCCATTATGTGAATTCATCTTCTCAGCCACCTTGTTGTGAGGCATTGTTCTCTTTATTAGAAACCTACATGAGATGGAACGATTTGCTGAGATGCTATGTACAGACAAACAAGGGAGCTGGAAGACTCACCCAGGTCACTGTCTTGAGAGATAAATTCAACCTAGATCATACCTAGGTGGTGACAAATGAGGAAGTTAAGACAAAGGGAAAACATGGTGGGTGTCAGAGAGGACCCACCGAGGGAGCACCATGAGAATCCTTGGGAAGAATGCCACTGAAGGAGATAAGTAGGCTCTGCATTTCCTTGAAACTCAATTTGTAAAATGTTGTACATAGTGCTACGGAAAACAGTATAGTGGATCCTCAAAAAATAACAAATAGAATTATTTTATGATCCTGCTATTCCACTTCTGGGTATACACACAGAAGAGACATACCCACGTGTATAGCAGCATTATGCACAATAGCTAAAACGAGGAAGCAACCCGAGTGTCTATCAATGGATGAATGGATAAACAAAATATGGTATGTACATACAAAGGAATATCATTCAGCCTTAAAAAGGAAGGAGACTCTGACACATGCTACAACATGAATGAACCTTGAGGACATTATGCGAAGCAAATGAGCCAATCACACAAAGGTAAATATGGTATGATTGATTGCACTCACATGAGGTGCCATCAGACAAGGGGAGAAAAGAAGGGGGATTTGTTTCATAAGGATGGATTTTTAGTTTTGCAAGATGAAAAGAGTTCTGGAGATTGATTCATAATGATGAGAATATACTTAACATTGCTAACTTGTATACTTGAAAATGGTTAAGATAGGAAATGTTATATGTACTTTACCACAATTAAAAATAAATAAAAATTCTGCACACAACAGGTATTTATGATCTAATTGGATTTAGGCCTCTATTTTTGTTTTATTTCTATTACTTAGAAAATCACTTGTCAGGTGGTGCCTGTGGCTCAGTGAGTAGGGCACCAGCTCCACATACCGAAAGTGGTTCGAATCCAGCCCCGGCCAAATTGCAAAACAAAAAAAAAGCCGGGCGTTGTGGCAGGCGCCTGTAGTCCCAGCTACTCGGGAGGCTGAGGCAAGAGAATCGCCTAAGTCCAGGAGTTGGAGGTTGCTGTGAGCTGTGACGCCATGGCACTCTACCGAAGGCAATAAAGTGAGACTCTGTCTCTACAAAAAAAAGGAAAATCACTTGTCCATTGCTGACGGAAAGAAAAATAATTGCCTTTGATATGGAAGTCATATTTCAGTTTGTCTTCCTTGATGCTGACTCATTTCATTTGTGCTAAGAGCTGCATTATGTAAATGAAACTTAGGTTGGAGGTGAGTGAGGTGAGGGAATGATTTGTCTCTAAAATCTTGTTTCCCCTCTGAACCACTTTAATCTAATTTCTGGCTTAGAGTAATGTATATACTTCCAGGAATGACTGCTTAGTTCTGTCATGGTTTTGAGTCAGATAGAATTATTAGGGCACATCAGAATATAAAAGGGTATGAAATTTAGAACTATTACTCTAGAATAAATTTACGGTTACAGGGTCTTGAAATTACTATATTTGCTCTGCATTTTTGAGATACTGCTTACATAAGTCAGAGTGAATGGATTTTATTTCTTTTTTCTCTTTCTTTCTTTCTTTCTCTCTCTTTCTCTTTCTTTCTGTCTTTCTTTCTTTCTTTTCTTTTTTTTTTTTTGAAGCAGAGTCTCACTTTGTTGCCCCTAGTAGAGTGTCATGATTTCACAGCTCGCAGCAACCTCAAACTCTTGGGCTCAAGTGATTCTCTTGCCTCAGCCTCCTTAGTAGTTGGAATTATAGGCCACAACGCCCAGCTATTTTTGGAGACAGGGTCTCGCTCTTGCTCAGGGTGGTCTCAAACTCCTGAGCTCAAGCAATCCACCTGCCCCAGCCTCCCAGAGTGCGAGGATTATAGGCATGAGATACAGAGGCTGGCCCTGAATGGATTTTATTTCTAAATACACATTCATTGAATAGGCATATTCAGTCGACTATCCATCCTTTCTCTACTTAGCAGAGGTTCCAGAAGTCAATGGGAAGTGGTCACTGGAGGGCTTGGAGAAAGACATTAGGAGAACAGAAAGGGGAATTTAGATGTATGTTTCCTAGTCCCCTCTACCTTGTTCCATTCAATCCTACAAACTTATTCACTGGGCAAGTATTTCTTGATTTCCTACTATGTACCATGGATAAGATGTTAAACAACAAACAAGACAGCCAGCATTCCTAGAGCATGGAGTTGGTGGTCACTTGGGAAAGAGACATTTAAACAGAATTTCACAAATAATTGTTGGAAAACAGTTGTGTTAAGTGTTGTGAAGCAGGTTGAAGGTTCGGCCCTAATTAGGGAGCTGGGGGATGATTCGTGAATTTTTTCCTGAGGAAGTAGTATTTAAAATGAGACCTGAGAATGATGTCAAAAGACAGCTTGCCTTACAGGTTCCTGGAATCTTTGAATTTTAGAATTGAATGAATATGTTGAAATATTTGGCAAAACATTTTGCTTGCATTAAATTTTGGGAAAGTGCTCAGAGTAATGTGAGTTCCTATGTGACAGATCAGTCAATTAATAAACATCCACTAAGGACCTTCTATGTGTGAGTGTACTGGGCTAGATGCTAATTGGGAGAATACAATAAATACTAATACCTTCCCGGTATAAGTAATTTAGAGTTTCCAAACCTTGTACTCATACATTATCTCATTTTCTCCCCCTCAATGAATCTGTAGGGAAAGTAGGATAATAACTTCCTCCATTTTATAAGAAAGGAAATAAATGTTGTTAAGTGATTTGCCCAATGTCCCACAGCTTCCAGGACTAGGATTAGAACCCAGTCCTTTCAACACCAAGTCCAAGGTCTTCTCTACTCTACTACTTTGCTTTTCCATGCTTTTCAGGCATGAAGTAGAAAGCTGTTGTCTTTGCCAGCCCAACATACATTTTTCTGACTTTGGGCCATGGCAACCCAACTGTCCTTTCTCCATCCTCAGGCGGTGAAGTCTAGTGGGGAAGAAGCCCGTCTAACTTTTGCTCCAGGGTGAACACATGGTCAAGACCACTGTTGCATTTTAGTGAATTAGAAAAAGGCCCCTTTCCTGGCAGACACAGTTCTAGCAGAAAGGCTTGATATGGCTTTTGTGGGATTTCAGCCCCTACTTATTCTCATTTGGAATGAACAACATGCACATATATTTGTGGTGGCCTCACTAATGACTGAGACCTGTCCAGTCAGGTTCATTGACCCAAGCCAGGTCAATAAGCCACTCTGGCACTTTGCTAGAATAAGTGGAAGAGAGACTCTCTTGCCCCTAGAATTGTTATGCTGTTGGCCATGTTGTTTGAAAAGGGAAGAGACTGTTCAAGATTTAAGACTACACAAAAGAAAGAAAATCTGAGATGTGAAGAAAAACAATGTGTGATGATATTGAGCACCAGGCCTAGAGCTAGCACTACTCTTAAACTCTTACAAGTTCCTGGAGAGCAGGGACTTTGCTTAATATTCTTTAAAGCTAGGCCGGTGGCTCACGCCTAAAATCCCAGCACTCTGGGAGGCCAAGGCGAGTGGATTGCCTGAGCTCATGGGTTCAAGACCAGCCTGAGCCAGAGCAAGACTCTGTCTCTAAAAATAGCCAGGTGTTGTGGCAGGTTCCTTTAGTCTTAGCTACATGGAAGCTGAGGCAAGAGAATTGTTTGAGCCCAAGTGTTTGGAGGTTGCTGTGAGCTGTGACGCCATGGCATTCTACTCAGTGCAACAACGTAAGACTCTGTCCCAAAAAAAAAAAAAAAAGAAAAGAAAATTCCTTAAAGCTGTATCCTCATGCCTATAACAATGTCTGACATGTGGGAAACAAAATATTTGTTAAATGATGGAGCCAATAAATTTCTTTTTTTTTGTATCCGTAACTGGTTTGTTAGAAGTCTCAATTCTTTGGATTATAAATAAAAAGTAACTTTATTTTTTTTCCAGTAAGTGTTCTCATATGCTCTCCTTTCTTGCTGATTAGAAATTCCTTTAAGAACCTTGACCAGATCTCATAACTTCCCACTTAGAAAAATGTTCTAGTATTGGTATTCAAGAGTAGTAAAAGCATTGTGAACCCCCAATGTACTCAACCCTCTCAACCCTATTCTCTATCAACTCATGATAGAAAGGAGGTTGATACAGCACAACTGGTTCCTGCTTCTTTCAGCAAGTCTTTCTTTTAAGAATGTAGCTGTCCTCAACTACTAATGTCTTATTAGGGTCTCTTTGATCTTAGAAATGGATCACTTCTTATCTTATATTCTCAGCTTTGGGCCTTTGGCATAAATTCAGAACAATAGGAAAAATCTGACTCACCATGTTGTTTATCAGGTTTGAGTTAAATCAAAAGCATTTCACATAGATAGGATGAACTTCAAATAGAATAGGATGACATTTTGGATAAGTTCAGGGGTGCAAAATGCCTGGAGACCCGAAAAGGATGGTAAGTGAGGAAAAAGATAGCTGTGAGAGACAAAATTAGATTTAAGGATATTAAATACAGCTAAGGACATTTGGCCTTGATCTAGCTCATGGTGTTTTAGGAAAATTAATCTGGCTGTAATGTGAAGGGTAAATGAGGGTGAAAAAAACTGAGAGGCAGCTAGGCCAACAGAGAATCTATCTTGATATTTCAGATGTGAAATGCTGACTAAAAGGAAAAACTGAATGAATGAAGAAAAAAAGACTTTGATGTCCACAACATGTTCTTAGATCCTAAATCACAAAGAACTTCAATCCTTTTTTAGAAAAGTCAAAGTATTAAGAAATCTTGAAATAATATGAAGATATTATTATTGATAAAGAAGCAGAGTCATGTTCAATGAAGTAAGAATTCTACCATGTAACTGGGAGTTATTTATATGGCTGTATTTTGAATGGCCCATAATAATTTGGCCCTGAAGGGGTCATATGTTGGTAGAGAGATGGACACAGGGAGATATTTTAATTTAATTTTTTCCAGTGAGGGAGCTTGTTTATTGAATAAAGGAATTTGAAATCCTAACGCCCATCTAAAAATGGAATCTGGAATGTGAACTGACTTTCTATTTAGTTTATACTGTTACTCACCAGCATGCAATGGAAATTAAATACAGAAGAAAATCCAATAAGTAATTTATAAGTTATTTGCTTAGGAATAATTATTTCCTCATGTGAGTTTAACGAGATCTTTTATTTTAGCAATGGACAAAAAGATGCATGAAAAGTATTACTACTCACGCTTGATTTTTATTACTCATTTTGGCTACTTGGAAAACAAAGTGTTTCCTTGAACTCTAAAACACAGAATTTTTCTGAAAGTTATTTCTGATATAGTTTTCTTCAATTACATAGCAGTCTCTGAAGAAACATTAAATTGGGAAGAGAATTCAAAAGATTTCAGAGACTGAACTATGTTATATCACTGACACTGCATACATCTTATACTTTTCTATAAGAAAATCATTTTTGTCCATGATACATTAGTTTTGAATATTACCACTTGAAAACACATTCTTAGGCAAAATCTCAGCAAATCCAACCCCCTTGGATTTCACTCATCATGGATACAATCCAAAAGCTACACTCCTTTATAAATTAACTATATTGTAGAGTACAATTCTGTAATTATAGAAATTCAGGATGAGTAACTATAATATAAATCAGAACCTAAGTAGAGTAACTTTATCTGTATAAACATGACCAATAAAACTTCATTCCCTCACTATATTTAGGCTTTGTTTTACACATGTCTGGAGTTGAACATCATCTTTTTCATTTCCACACTGAATTTTGGTCAGATTTATCTTCATTTTTCCAGTCAACCAGGCTTGACAATTTGGAAGCATGGCTGCCTACTCTCTATTTTTCTTCAATAGTAATGGCTAACATACTGAGTGTTTATTAGGTGCCGAATTCTGTGTTGAGCCCTTTACATGAAATAGTTAATATCCTTAAAATAGTTACGTTAAGTATATGCTATGGTTATCCCCTTTTTATAAGTCAGAAAACAGTCTTATAGGCAAACAGTAGTTGGCATAATGCCTTCTTTTTTAAAAAGCAGGGTTTTGTTAGCAAGGAAAAGGAGGGGATGACTATAGGGTAGACAACCAAAGGTGTCTGCCATTTCTTTCTTCCAATATGAGTGCTATGAAAGCACAAATAAAGAAATGTTTCATGCCTAGGATAACTAAATGGCTTTTAGAGAACAAGACATTTAGGCTGGGTCCTTGAAGGGTAGGTAGGAGTTTATCAGGCAAACAAAAAACATTTTAGAAGTTAGGGATGAAGGGACCTTTAAGAGTATGAAGTGCAAACTCTATTCAAGGTTTGCATCTCCTTCATAGTAATTTCAATTTGCCTTATTACTTTCTATGATCCATGCCTCCAGAATACTCAGCACCATTTCATGCCTAGCCTTGCTTTGGTCAACAGTGATTACACACGGTTAGGAGGTCCAAGATAATATAAATATAAGAATCACATTTTTGCCAGCTGATCAAATGCTCTTTTGATCAAAATAAACAGCAAAAGACATCAGAGAAACACTGTAAAAGGCCTCAAATATTTGTTCTTTTTCCAGATACCTTTCTCCCTCTTCCCATCTTTCCCTTTTGTTAACTACCTTCCCTTTCCCCCCATTTCAGGGAATGACAACATTGAAAAACTAGAACTTATTTGATTTAATTATTAAAATTAAAAATTAGCTGTGGCACATGCCTGTAGTCTCAGCTACTAGGGAGGCTGAGGCAGAAGAATCGTTTGAGCCTAGGAGTTTAAGGGTGCAGTGAGCTATGAGGATGCTGATTCCCAGGCAACAAAGCCAGACTCTGTCTAAAATAAAATAAAATAAATTGTGCTTGGTTGAAACTGAAAGCATATTAGTGGATTCTAGGAGCTGGGGAATAGAAGGAATGGAAAGTGACTACTAATAGATTTGAGGTTTCCTTTTGGCAGGTGTAAATGTTCTAGAATCATTGGTGATTATTGTACAATACTATGACATACTAAAAATAACCACCAAATTGTACACTTAAAACATAAACTAAAAAAATTAATAAATATACTGTAGAAAGTACACTTAAGCAAAAAGTAATTTTTTAATGATTATATTAAATGAATAAGGAAATATATTGTCAATATCTAAAATGACGTACATAAATTAAAACAAATACAAATACATCAAACATTGTATATTATTATATATTATATATTGCATCAAACATTATATAACCAAGGACACAAGTTAAATACAGTAAAGTGGGTATACCATGTACCTTTAAAGTGGGTATACCATGTACCAGTGGAATTAAACTAGAAATCAATTCCAACAGAAACATTCATCTCACATAAACTCAAGAAATTAAATAACTTATTGCTGAATGACAGTTGGGTCAAGGAGAAGATAAAGATAGAAATCAAAAGATTCTTTGAATACTAAATGACAATGGGGCCACAAACTACTAAAATCTGTGGGATACCAAAAAAGCAGTCCTGAGAAACTTATTCCCTTAAATACTCATATCCTGAAATCAGAAAGATTTCACATGCAAATCAACAATCTAATTAAGCATCTCAAGGAATTGGAAAAGGAAGAGCAAACCAATCCCAAACATAGAGGAAGAAAAGCAATAACTAAGATCAGATCAGAACTAAATGAAATTGAGAACAAAACAACCATATAGAAGATTAATAAAGCAAAAAGTTAGTTCTTTGAAAAGATAAACAAAATGGATAAGTATTTGGCTAGATTAATCAGAAACAAAAAAGTAAGGTCTCTATAAACATAATCAAAAATGAAAAAGGTAAAATAACAATATATATCATGAAAATACAAAATTCCATGATGATTAATGGAATACTATAAAAATCTCTATGCCCATAAATTTGAAAATGTGGAGGAAATGGACAAACTCCTGGAATCTCACTACCTCCTTACACTAACCCAGAAATAAATAGAATTCCTGAACTGACCAATATCAAGCACTGAAATTGAAGCAACAATAAAAAATCTTCCCCCCCCAAAAGTCTCAGAATTCTACCAAATTTTCAAAGAACTCAAACCTATATTCCAGAAACTATCCCACAATATTGAGAAGGAAGCCTTCCCAACACACCAGGAAAGGAAATAACAGAAACTAATAACAAAAAACAAAACAAACTACAGACCAGTTTCTCTAATGAATAGAGATGCAAAAATTCTTTCTTTTTTTTTTTGAGATTGAGTGTCACTCTGTCACCCTGGATAGAGTGTCCTTGTGCCATAGCTCATAGCAATCTCAATTTCCTGGGCTCAAGAGGTCCCCTTGTCTCAGCCTCCCAAGTAGCTGGAACTACAGATCCCTGCCATGATGTCTGGCTAATTTTTCTATTTTTTTTTTAGTAGAGACAGAATCTCACTTTTGCTCAGTCTGATCTCAAACTCCTGAGCTCAAGCAATACACCTTCCTCAGCTTCCCATAGAGCTAGGATTACAGGTGTGGACCACAGTGTCCAGCCCCCAAATTCTCAGCTGCACATCAAAAAAGTAATTCACCGTGACCAAGTAGGCTTCATCTCAGAGATGCAAGGTTGGCTCAACATATGCAAATCTATAAATGTAATTCACCACATAATACAAGTAAAAACAAAGACCATATGGTGTTTTCAATAGATGCAGAAAAAGCATTTGACAGCATTCAAAACCCTTTTTGTGATAAGAACATTTACAAAAATTGGCAAAGACAGGATGTTCTGCAAAATAATACAAGCCATCTATGACAAACTCATGGCCAATATCATATTGAATGAAGAAAAATTGAAAGCATTCCCACTTAGAACTGAAACCACACAAGGATGCTCACGATCACCACTACTATTGAACATAGTACTTGAAGCCCTATCCAGAGCAGTTAGACAAGAGAAGGAAATTAAGGTTGTTGAAATGGGGAAAGAAGAGATTAAACTATTATTCTTTGCTGGTGATGAGATCTTTTACCTAGAAAACCCCAAGGACTCACCCAAGAGACTAGGATTGATAAATAATTACAGTAATGTCTCAGGTTATGAAATCAATGTACACAAATGAGTAGCTTTCACATATGCCAACAACAGTTAAGCTGAGAATCAAATCAAAGACACAATACCCTTCACAACAGTGTCAAAGAAAATGAAATGCCTTGGAATATATTTAACAAGAGAGGTCCAAGATCTCTATGGGGAGGATGTCAAAACACTGAGAAAAGAAATTGCAGAGGATATAAACAGATGGAAAAACACATTAGGCTTATGGATTGGCAGAATCAACATTGTTAAAATGTCTATACTACCCAAAGTGATCTACAGATTTAATGTAATTCCCATTAAAATACAAATACTAGTGTCATATTTTGCAGATCTCAAAGAAATAGTTCTATGCTTCACATGAAATCAGACTCCAGATAGCTGACGCAATCTTACAAAATAGGAAGAAATCTGGAGTCCTCATGTTACCCGACTTCAGGATATACTACAAGTGTATAGTTACCAAAATAGCATGATATTGGCATAAAAATGAGACATAGACCTTTGGATCAGAACAGAGAATCCAGATACCAAACCATCCTCAAATTTCCATCTGATTTTTTGTTTTCTTTTGTTTTGAAACAGAGTCGCACTCTGTTGCCCTGGGTAGAGTGTGGTGGCTTCATATTAGCTCACTGCAACCTCAAACTTCTGGACTCAAGTAATCCTCCTGCCTCAGGCTCCCCAGTATCTGGGACTACAAAAGTCTGCCATAATGCTCAGTTAATTTTTCTGTATTTAGAAGAGACAGATAATTTTTCTATTTTTAGTAGAGAGAGTGTCTTACTCTTGTTTTGGTTGACCTTGAATTCCTGACCTTAACCAATCTGCTGCCTCAGCCTCCCTGAGTGCTAGGATTACCAGCGTGAGCCACTGCACCAGGCCATGCCATTTAATCTTTGACAAAGCAAATAAAAACCTACACTGGGGAAAACAAACAAAGCAACAGACAACCAGCAAAGCAAATAGACAACCTAATAAATGGGAAAATATATTTCCATCCTACACATCTGATAAAGTACTGATAACCAAAATCTACAACAAATTCAAGCAAATCAACAAGAAAATATCAAATAACCCCATTAAAGTTGCACAAGAAACATTAACAAAAATTTTTCTTTTCTAATGAAGATAGATTGATGGCCAAAAACACATGAAAAAATGTTCAACATCTCTAATCATCAGAGAAATGCAAATCAAAACTACATTGAGATATCACCTAACCCCAGTGAGAATGGCTTACATCATAAAGTCTTAAAGCAACATATGCTGGCATTGATGAGGAGAGATATGAACACTCATGCACTGTTGGTGGGACTGCAAACTAGTTCAACCTCTATAGAAAGTAGTTTGGAGATTTCTGAAGGAACTTAAAGTATACCTACCATTTGATCCTACAATCACTCTACTGGGGATTTATCCAAGGGCAAAAAAGAAATTATAATAAGTACACTTGCATTCAAATATTCACAGAAGCATAATTCACAATAGCAAGGATATGAAAACAAGCCAAGTGTACATCAGTACATGAGTGGATTAACAAAATATGGTGTATATGCCATGGAATATTACACAACCATAAAAGTGATGGCAACCTAATACCTTTTGTAACAACCTGGATGGAATTGGAGACCATTCTCCTAAGTGAAGTATTGTCAGAATGGGAAAACACCACATGTACTCTATACTAAATTGGAACTAGTTGGCCAACACCTATGTTCTCATATGGAAGCAAAACTCAATGAAATTCAAATAGAGTAGAGGGGATGTAAGGGAAGGGTAAATTCCCACCTTGTGGGTACATTGCATGTTTTCTGTAACTTTGACTTAAAATCTGCAAAACCAAACTATGCAACAAAAACATATGTACCCCCATAATATTCTGAAATAGACTTTCTTGAAGAAAAAAATTGTGAAATTTGAAGCCACTGCATTTGTGGTAATTTATTATGACATAAATAAGGAACTAATGCAGGAACTTGTGCAATCCAAAGATAATGCTCTGTTGAAACCATGGAGTATGATTAACTCAATTCTCTAAACTGAAATCCCAAACAGAAAAAAATACTCTTCCTCCATAAACAATTAGCACTGGGGAAATTAGCATTTCCCCCATTAAAAATTACAATTAATTAATTCCTTTTTTGTTTTAAGAATTAGCATGTAGTGGCAATTGTAAACTTAATTTTTATAAATATAACTTTAATTAAACTCATTTCATAATATTTTAAGGGTAAAAAGTACCTCTTTTCTACCAATTACTTTGAATACATATATATATATATTTTTTTTGTAGAGATAAAGTCTCACTTTGTTGCCCTTGGTAGAGTGCTGTGGCGCCACAGCTCACAGCAACCTCCAACTCCTGGGCTTAGGTGATTCTCTTGCCTCAGCCTCCCAAGTAGCTGGGACTATAGGCACCGTGCACAACATCCAGTTATTTTTTTGTTGCAGTTTGGCTGGGCCGGGTTTGAACTTGCCACCCTCGATATATGGGGTCAGCACCCTCCTCACTGAGCCACAGGTGCCACTCCCAATTAGTTTGAATATTTGGTTCCTATTTGTATTAATCTGCTTGAGCTTGACAAAATACCACAGGTTGAGTGGCTTAAACAATATAAATTTATTTTTTCATTCTTCACTCTCAGATCAAGGTCTGACAGGGTCAATTTGTAGTGAGGGCTTCCCTCCTGGCTCAAGGATAGTTACCGTCTCACTATGTCCTCATATGTCCTTTCCTTGGTGCACAGGCAGGTAGGGAGGTATCTGGCATCTTTCCTTAGAGATGCTAATCCTATCAGATCAGGGCTTCACATTTATGACTTCATTTTAATGTTATTTATTTGGAGGTCTCATCTCCAAATATAGCTACACTAGAAGTTAGGGATTCAGCACGTGAATTTTGTGAGTATACAAACATTTAGCCCATAATCGGACTAAATTTAATTGGATCACATTAAGTAACTTTCTTGGGAACATTTTTGTGACTTTGGACAGTTTCGATATGCATTTAACATTTCTTTGTAAAAAGATAAATTGTATAAGGGAAGAGGACTCATTTGCCTTAGTTCCTGTTATATTCTTAAGCCTAGTACAGGACTGGGCACATTCTGGGAGTTCATAATTATGGAATGAATAAATTAATCAATCTGAATGAAAACTCTCCTCTAGACATTAATCAATGAGATTTTAAGAATCACAGAAAAGAACTAATTCCAGAACACTTTGCTGCTTTTTTGTTCTTATTGTTGTTGTTAAGAGAGGGGGCTGGGCATGGTGGCTCAGGCCTTAATCCTAGAACTCTGGGAGGCCAAGATGGGTGTATTGCTTGAGCTCAGGAGTTCAAGACCAGGCTGAGCTAGAGCGAGACCCTGTCTATACTAAAAATGAAAAACTGAGGCAAGAGGATTGCTTCAGCCCAAGAGTTTGAGGTTGCTGGCACTATACCAAGGCCCTATACCAAGGATGAAAAAATGAGACTCTGTATTGAGAGAGAGAGAAAAAAAAGAAAGAAAGAAAAGGGAAGGGAAGAAAGGAAAGTAAGAAAAAAGAGAGGGAAGAAAAGGGAATAATATATTAGTTTCTTAGGGCTGCTGTAACAAAGTACCACAAACTGGGTGGCTTAAAACAACAAAAATTATTCTCCCTTAGTTCTGGAGACCAGCAGTTTGAAATCAAGGAGTAGGCAGATTGTTTCATTTTGAAGGCTCTGAGGGAAAAGCTATTCAATGTTTCCTTCCTAACTTCTGGTGTATCCTAGCAATTCTTGGGATTTCTTGGCTTATAGATGTGTCACTCCAGTCTCTGCCAGTGTCCTTAGGAGGTTGTCTTCTCTGTATCCTCTTCAGTTATAAAAACACCAGACATTGGATTTAGGGTCCACCAAATCCAGTATGATCTCATTTGAATTCTTAACCTATTACATCTACAGAGACCCTATTTGGTCACATTCTGAGGTTCTGGTCAAGAATTTTGGAGGATACTACTTGACCCACTACAAAGAATCTGATGAAAATAAAGTCTGCAGGTAGGTTTTCATCATTAAATAAATAAATAACACCTCCTGCTATACTTTATATAAATCATTAAGTAACAAATTACTGAAAGTTACATCTTATGTCATTTGAGGATTATTATTGATGTCCTTCCATTAGGGATGAAAGAGAGTAAAAATTTATCAGATCCACTGTAAAATCAAAAGATGACTTTCTATGAATAGAAGCATTCTGATTGGTGCTCATATGTTCATTTCAGAAGACAAAAACTTTAAGACATTACAAATATATTCAAAGAATTAAAAATAAACAAATAGTAAATCTTAATAAATAGAAATATTAAAAGTTAAGTCTAGAGCTGAAAAGTACAATTGAAATGAAAATTCCATCAAGACAGATAAACTTAGTAGCAGAATTGAGACAGGAAAAGAATCAGCAAGCTTGAAGATAAATCATTATAAATGATCCAATCTAAACAACAAAGGTACAAAGGATGGAATAAAAGTGAACAGAGCATTAGAAAATTGCAAAGTTAAGGCAAGGACTCAAACACATGTTAATGGGAGTCCCATTAGAAGAGAAAGAAAATGGACAGAAAAAGATAATCGAGGAAATGATGCCTATAACTTTACAAATTTGATCTTAAAAACACAAAGCAAAATAAGCAGTCAAACAAAAGAACAACTTACAAACCCAAGAACCTTAATGAAACCCTGGTAGGATAAATATACATAGAACCATGCCTAAACATACCATAATTAAACTGCTGAAAGACAAAAACAAAGGGAAAATTTAGAAGGCTGCAAGAGAAAATGACTCATCCTGTGTGGGGGTAACAGAAGTACAATTACTGACTTCTCAGAAACAAATTGAGTAATGAAACGACATATTGAAGGTGCTTAAAGAAGAAAGAACAATAGGCAAACCATGGATTCTATATCCAACAAAACTAATCTTTTAAAGATGACAGTGAAATAGATATTTACAAATAACAAAAACTGAAAAAGTTTGTTACTAGTAAACTAGCAATTTTCAAAAAATATTAAAGGAATGATACTGGATAATGATTTGGATGCACAGAAAGAAAAAAGAGGATGAGAAACAGTAAATATGTGGCTAAATATAAATAACTTCATAATTTTTCTCTCTTAATTTGTCTAAACAACATCATATTGTTTAAATCAATGAATGCATTACTGCATTATTTGGTTCATTATATATATATATGCATAATATGTATAAATGAAAATAATAGCATAAAGGCAGGAAGAAAACATGGAGTCCTACTGATGAAATACAGCTATATTTGACCAGAATTTAGTCCGTATTAACCCAGAGAGGACTGTGGTAGTTTAAAGATGTATGCACATGCACACATATATACATACATACACTAAATCTCAGAATTTGCTTTAAAAAATCAACGGAATAATTTAAATGCTACACTAAAAAACATTTGTATAACTAAAGAAAAGTAGTATAGGAGAAACAAAGAAACAAAAAAGCATAGAAAAGACAAATTTCAAAATGACATAAATCTAATAATATCAATAATTACTTTAAATTTTACAGGACTAAAAATTCCGATCAATAGTCAGATGTTGATTAAAAGTATATTATGTCTATAAGAAAAACACTTTATATTTATTTATTGAATATTTATGTATTTATTTATTTATTTATTTACTCTTACAGACACAAGGTCTTGCTATGTTACCTAGGCTTGTCTCAAATTCCTGGATTCAATTGATCCTCCCACCTTAGGCTCTCGAGTAGCTGGGATTACAGGTGCATGCTGCACCCAGCTTAGCATGTTATATTGAAAATGCAAAAGATAGAAAATAACAGAATAAGAAAATATATATGAACTATTAGAGCAACTTATAAGAGATCTGGAGAGACTATGTTAAAATATACTTTAATGCAAGAAACATCACTAGAAATTAAAAAGAATATTTCATAATGATAAAAGAGTTAATTCATCAAAAAGATATGTCAATCATAAATATACTTGCACCTAACCAGAAAGCCCCAAAATACAAGAAGGAAAAATAGAATCAAAAGGATTATTTAGTAATTATATATAGTATTTGGATATTTCAGTATTTCTTTCTCACCAATTGGTAACATGACTAGACAGCAAATCTGAAAGGATATAGACTACTTGAGCAACACTATCAATCAGCTATAACACTCCACCCAACAACTGTAGAATAGATATTATTTGGAAGTACACACAAAACATTTTCCAGAATAGACAACATACAAGGTCATAAAACAAGGCATGGTTCTCTGACTGCAATGGGATTAAATTAGAAATCAATAGCAGAAGGAAATCTGGATGATCTTCATATAGTTTGAAATTAAACAATATGCTTTTAAATAACTGATAGGTCAAAAAAAAATCCCAAGGGAAATTAGTATCTTTTACTGAATTAACATAAAATCTCAACATACCAAAATTAATGGAATACAGGTAAAGCACTACATAGAAGGCAATAAATAGTTTTGTTTTGTTTTGTTTTTGAGACAGAATCTCACTCTGGGCCCTGAGTAGAGTGCCTGTAGTGTCATAGCTCACAGAAACCTCAAACTCCTGGAGTCAAGCAATTCTCTTGCCTCAGCCTCCAGAGTACCTGGATTACAGGTGACTGCCACTACACCTGGCTAGTTTTTCTTTTTTTAGCAGAGACAGGGTCTTGCTCTTGCTTAGGCTGGTCTTGAACTCCTGAGCTCAAGCAATCCTACTGCCTCAGCCTCCCAAAGTGCTAGGATTACAGGTGTGAACCACCACACTTCACCAATTAATAGCTTTAAACATTTTTTAAAGAAGAAAGATTTAAAACCAATAATCTATAAAAAGTAATTAACTAAGCTTACACCTTAAAAAACTAGAAAAAGAGCCAAAGTAAGCAGAATTAAACAATAATAAAGATCATAGCAGAAATCAATAAAAAACAAATTAATAGAGAAAATCAATGAAAGTTATGTAGATTCCTTGAAAAGATTTATGAGATTGATAAAATTTTGGCAAAATGACCAAGACAAAAGAAAGAAAACAGAAATTACCCAAAATTAGAAATGAAAGCAGAAACATTGTGAACCCTACAGAAATTAAAAGAAATATGAAGGAGTATTATAAACAACCTTATGGCAAGAATTTGTCAACTTAGATGAAATGGGCAAATGTGTAGACAGAAATGATCAAAGTTGACTCAAGAAGAAAAATAAAACTTAATAGATCTATATTAAGTAAAGAAATTAAATTATATTACTAAAAAATCATTCTATAAATAAAAGTCCAGGACTAAATGGCTTTACCAGTGAAATAATAATACCAAAAATTATATAATACTAATTTAAACACAAAACTTTTCAAAAACAGAACAGAAGGGAATACTTTCCGCTCACTTTACCCTAATACCAAAACCACAAAGATAATTCAAGAAAACTATAGACCAGTACTCAAGAACATAAATTCTTAAACTAATAGCAAATTATATTCACTGATGTATAAAAAGAATTATACACTAATGACCAAGTGGAATTTATTCCAGGAATGTATATTAGCTAGATATCTGATTATGAATTAATATGATACACATATTAATAAAATAAAGCAAGAGTCAGCAAATTATGGCCCATAAGCCAAACTGGCATGCATTTTGTTTTTGTAAATAAAACTTTTTTTTGAGGGAAACATAGCCAAGCACATTCATTTACATTTTGTCTATAATTGTTTTCATGCTGCAAAAGTAGATTTGATTGGTTACAACAGAGCTCATATGGATCACGAAGTCAAAAATATTTACTATGTAGCCTTTTCTGGAAAATTTTTCTGACCCTTAGAATAAAGAAGAAAGCCATCTAGTCATCTCTTATAGACACAGAAAAAGCATTGATAAAAGTGAACTATTATTAATGATAAAACTCTCAAGAAATGAGAAATAGAAAACAAACATCCTTAATTTGATAAAAGGCAACTACATAAACCTACAATTAACAAAACACTTTCTCCCTGAGATTGGGTTTAAGGGAAGGATATCCACTCTCAGGACTTCTATTCAACATTGGACTGGAAGTTCTAGCCCAAGTAATAAGGCAACAAAATAAGAATATAAAAATCACCATACAACCAACTGGAAAGGAAATTAAGAAAACAATTATATTTAAAATAGCTCCAAAAAAGAATAAAGTATTCAGGAACAAATGTAATGAAAGAAATGCAGAACTTTCTTGCTGAAAATTATAAATCAATGTCCAAAAAAAGACCTAAATAAATGATGTATGTTCTATATTCACAAATTAGAAGATTAAATATTGTTAAGATGACAGTTTCCCAAAATCAATCTGCAGATTTCAATGCAAGTACTATTTAAATATCACCAGGGTTCCTTTTTTAAAAAACTTGATAAGACGATCTTAAAATTTGTATTTTAAATCCAAAGGACCAAGACAAGTCAACATGATTTTGAAAAATAACAAAATTCAATGACTTCCATGACCTAATTTCAAAATTTACCATAAAGCTTCAATAATTAAGACTGTGATAGAGTATATAGATTGAAAGAACAGAATAGAGTTTAGAAATAAACTCATACATATATATTGTCAATTAATTTAGGACAATTCAGATCAGAATATGAATTAAAATCTTGCATTAAAACCAACACCAACTTTTGTCTGCCTTTTTCCTCAGCTTTTGCTTATGCACACACCGGGCTCTTTCATTTCAACCTTAGTTCAAGTAGTTCCCAAAATGTGATACAGGAACTGATTCTTTCTGAGAGTATGCTAGGCTATAACAATTTTTACAATAATTTTATGATAATATTTGCTCTTTTTACATCATTCTCTTGTGAGTGTACAGTGAAGTTCCCCAGAACCTACATGACATGCAAATCACAAGAGATGAGATACAGAAGCTAATATGGCAATCCAGTTGTTCTTTACATTAAGCCAGACATTAGATTCACAGTGCTGGTGTTCTAATTTGAGGGAACACATATTCTTCATGAATATATGTTAACATGTAACAGGTTTATAATTGATATCTTAAATGAATTGATAACTATTTTTTACATTTACGTTTCTATTTGCAATATAGTAAATATTGATGGACAAAACCCACTAAACAAAAGCTATTTGGGATCAATAGTTTTTATTTATTTATTTATTTATTTATTTTTGGTTGAAATGGAGTTTGAGAACCATTGCCCTTTTCTACCTGCCAGGTGCAAGAAAACCTGTTTACCACATTTAACAGAACATTAGAGTGAAATTAAAATTGATCTTGTTTTAGAGGTAACTTGTCTTGGTTGCAAATATCATTTACTTCAAGGAAAGTCCACAGTTCTTGATCAGGATGTTATTGAGAAATTCGGCAAATTTTAATGTAAGATTTCTTTGTGATTTTCTTGGTGATGATAATGGAAATAGGCACATTCTAGTAAAGGTAGAAGCACAAACATGGGCAGGAATTTGGAGCAGTACCTACCAAAAGAATAAGCCCTTAATATAGGTAGTGATTACTACTGTTTTATTATCAGATTATGGCAGTCCTCATTCATTTATTTATTCAACAAGTTAGTTATTGAATGCTTTCCTTATGTCAGGCTCCATGGTTGGCACTTGGGATCAACGATCAGCAAAACATCTGATCAGCAGTTTTGCCTTTAAAGACTTTTTTATTCAAGTGGGAGAGCTGGTAGAATCATAAATAAATATATTATTGCAAATCGTGGTAAGTACTTTAAATGAAGTGATAGAGCTATCAGTAGATAAAGGAAATTTGATTCAGAGATAGATTCTCTGAAGAAGTACCAGGTGAGCAACACTTTCAAAAATGAACAGGACGGCTTGAAGAGACACCAGGGAAGAAATAGCATTCTGGGCATGTTCAAAGGCCCTGTGGTGGAAACAGAATGGTAAGACCAGTGACGCTGCAGCCCAAAGAGCCAGGGTTAGAGTGTAAGGAGTGTAAGTACTAGATAGAACCCAAGGTATTCAAGGATTTATATGCTTTGCCAAGGATTTCAGACTTTTGTCCTGAGATTGGTGTGGAACCACGGAGATGTAGGAAAATGTTGTATAACAATACTAAATTTGTATTTTTGAAATATCACTAGCAGCTGGAGTGTAGTAGGACAAGGGTGAAAATTAGAGAGACTATAGGGCTAAGACAATATCAAGGTGAAAGACCATGGATGCTTGGAAAGGGTAACTGCAATGGAGACCAAAAGAACAGGACGAATTTGGAGGTTATTACCTGGTGATTAACGGCAAGTTTAACTAGCACAGTAAAAGCAAAAAGTCGAAGACCTTTCCCACCAAGATCAACTAATTGGGTTATTGAGAGGTTACAAAAATTTACCCACATCCCCTCAGCAAACACTCGACGCCCCTGGTGATGCTCAGGGCTGATCGTGTATTCAGACTGCGCAAAGAGCGAGCATAAGGTTCCCCAGACGGAGAAAGAGGTTCACAACTTTGTCCCCGGGGAGGTCATTGGCATGGAACCACACCGTTTCCTGGGTAACGCCATTGTCAGGCGCTCTGGGCGGGGGAGGGGTAACTAAGGACAACGGCCGGAAGAGAACTCCGGAAGAGAGGGAGAGTCAAAGGGGGAAAATGGCCAACACGCGCCACAGCCCCAGCCACCGCGAGTGATTCGAAGGCTCCGCACGAGGCGCGAGAGGAGGGCGGGCCAGAGAACGCGCTTGTGATTGGCAGGCCGGTCCGGGGACGATTGTGATTGGGCAAGGCCGAGACGAAGGGCTGCCCTTTGAACCGCGTAGGGTTCTGGGTAGCAAAAGCCTTAGAAGGGTCTTAACCGAAAGGGGGAGGGGGAAGGCCGCCAACAAACGGCTGAGCTCACAATCCCGGCTGGGACACAGGCCGGGGCATCCCCCTCCCCCCATGGAGAGAGGCAGGCCAGAGCCGCCGCCTCAGCCGCGCCAACTGCCACGGGTGACCCCGCCGCGTCCGCTGCGTCCCGCTCCGCCTCCGCTGCCGGTCGAGGGCACCTCCTTTCGGGCCGCGGCCGGCGAGCCACCACCCTCGCCACCCGCCCTATGTGCGGCCGCCATTGCGACCGTAGCCTCGTCGTGCCCGGAGGCCCCGGCGTCGGGCGTACAGCCCGTGGCTCGGCGGCTGCTGCAGGTGAAGCCAGAGCAGGTGCTACTGCTGCCGCCAGGGCCACCACTGTCTCAAGCCAGGGACGACAACGCTGCTGCCTCACCCGTGCAGGCGCGGCTAGTGCCGCTGAGGCCTGAGCTGCTGCTGCTGCCGCCACCGCCCACGTCCGAGGGCGCCCCCTGCAGGCCCGAGTTGCACCCGGTGCAGCCCCGGGCGCTGCACGTTAAGGCCGAGAAGCAGGACCCTGGGCTCAGCTCAGAACTGTCGGCAGGACCTGGGAGGGCCTTTGAGGCGGGCCTCAGAGCCTCCAGGGCGGCCAAGATGGAAGGCCCTGGGTCGGCCCTCCTCGACAGCCGCCGTGGGGACGCGAAGAAGGGAAAGCTGGAGGCAGAGGAGGTCATGAGGGACGTGGCGAAAGGTAGCGAAGGCAAAAGTCTGGCAGTCGTCCGAGAAGGAATCATCAAAACAGAGGAGCTGGAGAGACTCCCAGAGGACTGCAGGCTCAGCACGGAGTCAGCGTCCAATGGCCTGGTTCATGGTAGCAAGGAGGTCATCTTGGCCCAGCCGTCCAGCGCCTTTGGGCCACACCAGCAAGACCTCAGGATCCCTTTGACACTCCACACCGTCCCCCCTGGGGCCCGGATCCAATTTCAGGGACCTCCACCTTCAGAGCTGATAAGATTGACCAAGGTCCCCCTGACACCAGTGCCTATTAAAATGCAATCCTTACTGGAGCCTTCTGTAAAAATTGAAACCAAAGATGTCCCACTCACCGTCCTTCCCTCAGACGCAGGTATTAGACAGCAGGGGAGTCTGGTTTTCAAAACTTCGTCTGTGTTGCCCCATAGCTGACATGTCAGCAGTTCAGAAGCCTAAACTAGAAAAATAAAATCATGGAACTGATTCTTTTCAGGGCAAAGTCTGCACAGGTATCACTTCTGATTGACTTGTACATACATAGACCAGTAAAATACACTTACACGTTCAAGATTACCAAACATTTTTTTTTAAAAATCTGCTTTAAGGTCTAGTAAATGATGAGATTTAGATATAACTAATTTTTATGCCCCCAAATAGAAATGTTCTTGCTAGATAACACAAAGCCATCAGTTTATACGTTACAAATAATCAGGATTAAAAAATATATAGTAGCTCATTGCTTTTATGTGTTTCAAAAAATAGAAGAAACAATGGTGTTTAGTGAAAAAAGTTATAGACAGGAAAGTTTATACCAATTATGGAGTTTATCTTCTTTAAAAATAAGCAGTAAACTTTTCTAGGATAGAGTTATGTGATTAAATGTAACACTGTAGTTATTGTAAAAACTAAGAGTTCATGGAAATATTGAAAATGAAAATATTGTAGAACAAGCTAGAAAATTATTCTTAAAGAAATAACTTAAAAAAAATAACTATGGCTATAGCAGTAACAACTACAAATAGATATTTCCAACTATATAGGTAGCAAATTCTTATTTTAAGATTTAGTTCAGACCGAAAACAGTTTGCCAATGAATGTCTTGGAAAATCATATTAATCTTTGGTTTATGTATTTCATTAACTTTCATGTTTATTTTCTTTACTGATTCATCCTTTCACTCTATCCCCTTGCTTTTATCTTTGCTAGTGTTGAGACTCTCTACATATTTCATTCTTACATTTAAAACAATTTTACATACCAAGTAATATTAAAAATGAAACAATATAAGAACTTCATAGTTATTTTTGATGAACCATGTAAAAGAGATGTGAATTTAGACGTAACTTCCTTTATTGTAATTTCACCTGGCTCTGTGGCTTTGAAAAAATCACTTTTATTATTTTTCTTTTATTTTTTTCCCTGAATGTGGAACTAGCATTGATGACTCACCTTGGTAGGAACTTCACCTTCACAGTGAAATACAACCAACATAGTATTATAATATTATAAATATTTTCCCTTGAAAGAACACTACGTCACCATGTAAATGAGTTCCTTTAAACGTTTAGGGAACACCTACCTAGTGCTAGGATTATTGTCATGAGTTAGTCATAGTTCCTGCCCCCTAATGATAGAATATTTTTAGTAGGAAATAAATGTTAATTATTGTTAGAGGTAATAATAAATCTCAAAGAAGCAATAAGCCAATAATTTACTGTGTCTTCAATGTTATAATTTCCATGTCTTCAACAATATTATTCTGTTTGAAGAAAAGGAGTCATTCTAAACTACAGTTTAGAATGCTGAATTGAGGGGTTATAAGGAATTCTGGAATATTGGCAGTTCTTTGGCTATAGTGAAGTGTATATTTTCTCCAGATATTTAAAAAATAAGTATAGGTGGAGGTGCACTTCATTTTAAAGCTGTGTGTGTGTGTGGCACATTAATTTAGTCTCTTAATTTTTGTCATGTAGGAATACCAGATACTCCCTTCAGTAAGGACAGAAATGGTCATGTGAAGCGACCCATGAATGCATTTATGGTTTGGGCAAGGATCCACCGGCCAGCACTAGCCAAAGCTAACCCAGCAGCCAACAATGCAGAAATCAGTGTCCAGCTCGGGTTAGAGTGGAACAAACTTAGTGAAGAACAAAAGAAACCCTATTATGATGAAGCACAAAAGATTAAAGAAAAGCACAGAGAGGAATTTCCTGGTAATCAAATAAAATGAACAAAGCTTTTTAAAATTTTTTTTTTAAATTAATTTATTTAGATAAAGATTAGGTTAGGTTGAGATTGAAAGACAAAAGTGTGTAAATTTTTTTCTAATCTGATATGTACAATAAAGAGAATAATGACTAATAGTAATAATTGAAATGATATTGGGCATAAGTTTCCTTAAGTAGAACCAAGTAAGGGGATATCTGTTCTCATACTTACCAATTAATACAAACTAGGGGCCATACAGTTTTATTGTGACTTTGTTTAAATATAGAGAAATATGAATTTAATGTAGGTAAATCTTTAGATTTCTAGGCTATAATTTTATAAATATACTAGCAATGTTAAAAACACAGCAACAGAAAAAGATATGAGGTATGCAAAGATAATGAGAATCAAACATTAACACCATGTTCCATTTTAATATTATATGGTGGTCAGAACACAGTTGTACCTTAATATGGATAGATTTATCCCCATCATGATATAGTATAAGTCTGTTTCCAGTAGTGAGGGCATTGAGATTAAGCTTGAGGAAATGCACAGCATTTGGCCAACATGACTGTGCATGGTGGAAAAAAAAATTTTTTTTCCTGCAATATGAGAAGAAAGGTTGTAGGAGGGAAGATCAGGGGCAGCATGTACAGGGAATCAGTGATTCTTCTAGTTTTGCAGTGGTTACCATCGCCCTAACTCCTGACTTTGGAAGGAAATGGGAGATGTTTTGGACTCAGACATTGCCAAATCGAGGAGAGTGACTCTTCCTGAACTAGGCATAAAAATAGTGACTGGTCATTAGTGACTATTGCATTGTAAGATATAAACAATTGTATCTTATAGAAAGCAAGGAAACAGGAGGAGATGAATAATCTCATAGTGGGAAATTGTTTCACAGGTAGAGGAAAGGCTTTGGAATTGAAGCTTAATGACTTTGATGTTAATTCGACAACAGATTCAATTATATGTCATTGAATGTAGGGCATTTGACCTTCCTTTTCCTTTCAATGATAAGTTACAACACTGGCCACAAGTTAGGAGCTATATGGGTTTGTATGTTAAAATAACACAGTGGACAAGTCATTCACAGAAATAGCAGCATAGTCCTGGAAAAGATACTTTAGACAATAACTTATTTTCTAAAAAACTTTGAAGTGCTTTGCATTTTAAGTATGAAAAGAACTATTTAAAAGCTAAATAGGGTCTATACATTTATATTAAAAATAGTTTATCTTCTTCTATAGGTTGGGTTTATCAGCCTCGTCCAGGGAAGCGAAAACGCTTCCCTCTAAGTGTTTCCAATGTATTTTCTGGTACCACACAGAATATCATCTCTACAAATCCTACAACAATTTATCCTTATCGCTCACCTACCTACTCTGTGGTAATTCCCAGCCTCCAGAACACCATCACTCATCCAGTTGGTGAGTTGGTTTTATTGTAGATTATTATTTTATTCTGATAGCTGCATGAAATTATACCTTTTAAGTGGAAATTTTCTTTCTGTTAGACTTAAGAATTTGGAACAATAATATCAAGAAAAAATCAAGATGAGAAGTAGTAAGAACATTAAATAGGAAAAGGAAGAATTTCAGTAGACATCCTTGGTTTGCCAGAGTAGCAAATAATCATGTCTGAAACCTCAGACCTTTTAAGCAAATCAGGATGAGCCCATAGATCAGACAGATAATGCAGGAAATGACTAAGGTAATTCAATAGGAAATAGGAGTGTCTTTTCACTATCAGCATAAAAGAATGCCTGGCTAATGGGGTATGAGGCATCCTGTCCTGGAACTTAGTAATGATACTGATCTGTTAAGACCATTCTCTGACTGCTGTAGAAAAGCAATGGAAGTAATCTATTTTCTACCAAATATTTGATTCATTATTTTGTCTCTCCCTAAATTTCTCCCCCATTATCAGTTTATTACAGCATTCCTGTTTGTCAATTTTAAGAACCAAAAATTGAGAAACAAGTTTCTTAAAAGCTTGTTATAGGGCCATCCATCGTTAGTTTGTTTTACTAGAAACTATTTTAACAATCTTGCAGGAAGACTTTTGGGAAGAACTTTATACATTCACTACCTGCTATCCCTTGTCTTAAAATACTTAGGACAAAACTACTGTTTTTTCCAATTTCTACTTGATCAAATCCTTCTGGTTATAAAGCCACTCCAAAGAGATAAGAGGTTTAGATATTTTGGAAATTGACTTATTAGAAGCTTATGCAGTATTTTTTATATCTCATGTTAGCAATCAATAGTGATAAAGCCATATATGTTATTTATGATTTCTATTTACATAACATGTTCTTCTTTTTAATCATTTTTCCAAGACCTCGTTTACATCTTCCTCTATCCACCGTTCAATGCTGTATGTTTCTCTTCCCAGAAACAGATAAATCAATGTTCTTATTTAAAGCAGCTGACATTTTATGTAGTATATCAATTTTAGTTATTCTCAGAAAAGATATGTTGTGGGTAGCAACTGGAATATTTTTCCTCTAATGTTGGTAGGGTTCTTACATCCATTCTGTTGTATTTAAATATGGTGTGCAGGCCAGGAAAGGTGGCTCACACCTGTAATGCTAGCAATCTGGAAGGCCAAAGTGGGTAGATTGCTTGAGCTCAGGAGTTTGAGACCAGCCTGTGCAAGAATGGGACCTGTCTCTACTAAAAATAGAAAAATCATATGGGCATGGTGGCGGGAGCCTGTAGTCCCAGCTATTTGGGAGACTGAGGCAAGAGGATTGCTCAAGCCCAAGAGTTTGAGATTACTGTGAGCTAAAATGATGGCAGGGCAACAGAGTGAGACTCTATCTCAAATAAATAAATAACAAATAAATCAATAAACAAATAAATATGATGTGCAGAATTATAGGAAGCATTTTAGAGGTACACATAACAGTAATCAAATCTAAGATAAGGTAATAATTTTTTGCTGTCTATTTTTTAAGTAATATTCATTATTTCTGGTGATATCTAATGTCAATAGATTTCTTTCTTGAATCTCAAATGATAAACAGAGAACATTATAGGCACAATTTGGAAATCATTTCTATACACACACACACATATACACATATATTTTTTGTTTTGAGTCAGAGTCTCACTTTGTCACCCTCGGTAGAGTACTGTAGCGTCATAGCTCATAGCAACCTCAAACTCCTGGGCTCAAGTGATATTTTTGCCTCAGTCTCCAGAGACTATAGGTATCCACCACAATGCCCAGCTAATTTTAGAGACGGGGGTCTTGCTCTTACTCAGGTTGGTCTTAAACTCATGACTTCAAGCCATCCACCTGCCTTGACCTCCCAGAGTGCTAAGATTACAGGCGTGAGCCACCACACTTGACCTAGATATGTATCTTAATAATACATGATGGAACTTAACTGCTACTATGCTATACACAACTTTGAAATATATTTTTAGTTTGTTTTCATCAGCTTGACATTATATTACAAAGAGGAGTTAGTATCACTTAGAAATTTCACTGTGTATTTCATATTCTCAGTTATTTAGAATAGTAAAATTATTAAATAAGAATTATTTATAATAATTATTAAATAATTCCCTTGGGAAATCATGGTTGTAATCTCTTATCATCTTTAATTATTAAATAATTATTTATAATAATTATTAAATAATTCCTTGGGAAATCATGGTTTTAATCTCTTATCATCTGCAGATGTTATTTTTTATACCTTACTTTTTTATTTCTCTCAACTAATTTTATATTCTAAATATAAAGTTATAGCAATTTTGTTTTTAAACATATTCACTTTATTACCATGGAAGAAAAGTATCAAGGTAGAAATGTATGATTTTCTCTTATTAAAAGAATTTGTTCTCTTTTTTTCTAAAAAGCTTTGTGCATTAATATGTATGATACTGTATAGATTTTGCTATTTTTTCAGGTATAGAAAATATACTCACCGAGCTAGTTTTCAGGGTCACTACTTCCAATAGTTGGAAGTTATATTGACTTTCAAAAATTCTCTGGTAGAGGCCATTGGTACCTACTTTATCTAATATTTTCTTAGTTCTGCCCTTGAGGTTTTTTTACAATTCTTGGGTGAATACCACCTAAGATCTATTTATATTCATTTTGTCAAGTTGGATTAGAATATTCTTTGAAATTGCTGTTACACTATAGTTGATCTAATTCTTAACCTTTGAAAATTAATTAGGGTTCAGAAATCTTAAGATCTTCTTTAGTGGGAAAGTGTTTACTGAGTCTGTCCTCTTTTTAGTTGCCTTTTTTTACTGTAAAGACTAAATAATTCCACTGATTCTTTTCTTTCTGTTAAAGTATTTAGTGTCAGTATTGGCTATAAGGCCTCTCAGATGTGGCTCTTTCAATTTTCCTTTGGACTTCCTAATTTTTATCTGTGTTTGACTTACCATACTTGGGCCAATGTATGACATTTGGGACAAACTTTGAAGAATTTTCCTTGATTTGGCTAGTTGGTGATAGCAACTTTCCAATTTTCTGATTTTGAGGTACATTTTTTTTTAAATCAAACTTAATTTCATTTTACTTTGTATTCTATTAAACCTGTTTGTTCTAATAAGCAGTCATTTGTTCTGTACCAGATGTTCTTTTTGAAATCTGGCAGTGTAATTTTGTATTATCCCATTTCAGTAGAATATTTCTATGTGAGAAACACTCCAGGGCTATATTTTCATGCCTGCCTACCTGCTGCCTCTGCCACATAATGTTTATTAAGTATATACTATGAGCCAAACTCTACTAGGAACAAAATATAAAAACATTTATATTGTTTCTGCCATCTAAAAGTTCAGAAGTTAGTTGTAGAAATGATAGTTACAAATATAGCTGTTTTTACTATTTCTTTGATAGACTCTAAAGTACAGGCTGGTATTATTTTTATGTCCAATTGCTTCTCGGCCTTTTGGCTAAGATCAAGTGTTGTATTTTTATGTCCAGCGCATTATATTTACTGTTTCTCTCACATTTAATAGCATATCCCAAGCTTTTCTCCTGTTTCTAGTTTCAGAAAGTGCTTATAGGGTGATGGTCCACAATTTCCTTTAGATATCTTTGACCACATGTGCCAGTTATGCCAGTATTCCCGTTTTATATTAGTATTCAAATTCATTTAAAGGTTTTTGGAATTTTTGTAAAAGCTACATTTATTTTAGCCTGACCTTCAAATGTCACTTTGTACATATATGAATTTTCCCTTTTTTTTTTGAGACAGAGTGTCACTATGTTGACCTCTATAGAGTTCTATGGCGTCTCAGCTCACAGCAACCTCAAACTCTTGGGCTTAAGCAATTCTCTTGCCCTCAGCCCTCCAGGTACCTGGGACTACAGGTACCCGCCACAATGCCTAGCTATTTTTGTTGTAGTTGTTGTTGTTTAGCAGGCCGGCGCTGGGTTTGAATCTGCCAGCCCCAGTGTATGTGATTAGCACCGTAACCACTGTGCCATGGGCGCCGAGCCCATATATGAATTTCCCAGTTCAATTATTTTGTTCTACATTTCATCTCTAAAGCCTGAAATTGATTTTCCTTATTGTATCTTAGTTCAGTTGACTTCTTTCACTCTTCTATAAATTTTCAATAAATTTTTAGTTCAAAAAATGTTTTCTACTATTTTTTCTGTAAAAGACATGCCATTTTATTTTACCCACCGCTTCTTACTCAAAATAAAAGAAAACAAAAACTTACATGATTCTGATACTGTTATAATCCCCACAAAAGCTGGTATTCTTGTTCTAGCTTTAGGTCCATCTCAGCAGAGTATTGTCCATAGAAAATTAAATCTGGCTTAAAAATGCCTCAAGAAGCAATGGCTCTTTATTGTAAGTTTTCTTGAGGAGGCAGGGAAGGAGCAATTACATGGTTCAACACACAGAGTAAATCTTCTTGAGGCTCCTCATTACTGTTGTTTCTTCCCAGAGCCATACTTTTCTTAGTGATTTCCCAACTATCCTTCCCAATTGTCAGTTCCCCATTGGCTGTTTCTTGCTCCTCTCTCTTTCCTTTCTTTCTCTGTTCCCAGCCACATACTGGGCCTCCTCTCTATTACCTCTGTAAAGTTTTTTCTTGCAGAAAAATTTTATCTGTCCTCAGTTTCTGCCGTTCCCTGCTTCTTCACTATTTATCCCAGTCACACAACAAAAGCCTGGTTGCACCCTTCATCCATTCAGCAAATGTAATGGATTCTTCCTCTTTGGGAGTGAGTGGTGAGAGATATGCAGGAGTTATTTAAAACTATATTTTTATTTTTTATCTTGTCTTTGTTTTATATATATGTAAATATATATATTAATACAAATATATATATATAATAGATACAAAATTCTGCTCTTTACTTCATGTAATGATTAGATAATGCTAGCTGCTTTAACAAGTTCTAATCTAAAGTATAATGGTTTAAACTTGATTAAAGCCTATTTTTGCATATGTAAAGTTAATGGCTCTCTTCCAAAAGGTGATTTATGGATCCAGGTCTCTTCTACCCATAGCTTTGCTGTCTTTAATATGTGGCATCCAAGGCCGTTGTACTGGTTGCAGAGATCTGCAAAAGGGGAGAAAGAACATGGAGGATCGTGTGTGTCTTTCATGCATCAGTCTCAGTTCCAGAAGTGATGCATATTGCTTCTGCTTAGATTTTATTGGGTAGCCCTTCCCCATCTGGTCACTCCTAACTTCAAGGAAAGCTGGGAAATACAATCTATCTATGTGCTAGAAGAAAACAGGTGATTGGCTAGTTTCTACCATACTTTATCTACGGTTAGACACAGTAAAGCTCTGCTTTTTTCATAAGTCTTCCTATATTTTTAATTTATTTTATTTTTTTATAAGTCTTCCTTATTAATTGACAGTTTATCAGAGGTAGCTGGATGTTGCATTCTTTAACCTCATGCTTAGCAACCTGAATTTTGACATTTAGGACTCTACTCAACAAAATGAGGAGCCCCTCATTCCTTATACTTCCATACAACTCACTATGTGTCTACTTTTTCTCGCAAGATAAATGTGTAGATAGAAGATCTATATATCTAATTTTTTTTTTATCTCAGACAAAAACAGTGCCAGGCACATGTTAGTTGCTTAATGAATATTTGCTGAATTATATGAATGTATGCTTACCGCCATGTGCCTAATTGCCACCTCTTCCTTTATAGGAATATAGAAAAGACCATTTGGTAAAAGATGCATACCTTCCTTCTTCAGTAACTGAAGCTTTGTCAGTGATTCTGTATGGCTCTTGTAATTTGTTTTTCCTTTGCCTAGGAAAATTATATTTCTTTATTGAGGACTAAGAGTTTATTGTACTGGGTATGGGAAAAAGAAATCAGCACTAGAAGTAGACTTTTGCAGCAAGTGCCCTTAGTATAGTGACAATTGAGTAATAAAATTTTGACAGATTTTACAAGTTAGCCTGGTTCCTACTTGTTAAAGGAGGTTTAGATCTTATATCAGGTCAGTAGTAGAAGTACTATCAGCTCTAGGCTCATTTGTTTACCCTTTCATCCATTCATAATTTTCTTAATTATTTTTATTAACCAGATTCTGTGCTGATTGTGGTGGTGGCATACATGCAAATAATTAACAAAAACTTACACTATTTCATAAGTGACAGATTTAAAAAGTTTAGAGGGAACGCGGAAAAGGGAAATTACCTTGTGCTTGATGAATCAGGAAAGACCAGATGACCGTCTGTGCCTTATGGGTGGGAGGGCTTGTCCTGTAACCTTATCAACTGAGAATCAGAACAGCTTCATTTACACCCTATTTATCTATTTTACTGGGTCAGAGGCCATTTTGAAACAGCTGGATATGGCTCTTAATCCCCTACTTCCAGCTTTAAGAGTGGCATTATCTGCCTTCTGTGGAGAGATGGAAGGAAAGGGAGGTCTTACCTGGATAAGACTGAAAAAAGATGCACATTTCTTTTAGCCTCTGACAGAGACATTTCTAATCACAAATTCTGTTTGTGGACTACATCTTTTTTTTTTTTTTTTTAAAGACAGGGTCTTGCCCTTATCACCCAGGCTAGAGTTTAGTGGCATGATCATAACGCACTGCAGCTTTGAACTCCTGGGTTCAAGTGATCCTCCCACCTCAGCCTCCCCATTAGCTGTGATTACAGTTGTGCACCACCACACCTGGCTAATTTTTCTGATTCTTTATAGAGATGGGGTCTCACTATGTTTGCCCAAGCTAGTCTTAAACTCCTAGCCTCAAGTAATCATCTTACCTCAGGCACCCGAAGTGCCGAGATTATAGGCATGAGCCACCACACCCACCTGCATCTTTTTTTATTAACAAACAGCTAACTGTATCAGAGTAAACTGGATCATGACTCTATTGCTACAGCATCTATTAGTATTTCTTCAGGGAAGTTAAATTTAAGCTAGGTGTGTCATTTGGGTAACTCAGTAAATCAATTAGCAGTCCTGTATTCCTCAGGAATGGAAAAATAAAACTCTAATTGTTTCCCTACCTTTAACAATTATGCTCTGTCATGCAGTACTATTGCTGCAATGGTTGACCTGGGGCAAGTCCTAATATCACTTGGAAATTTCCTTCTGTATTCACATTGAATACAAAAGAGTGAAACAATTTTAATTGTTTCCTTAAGTTTTGTTTAACTAAAAGTTAAATGTCTTTTACAATTTAGTTTAATATAGAGAGATTTACAAAATATAAGAAAAATGATCCATACTGCTACTCTGGAACCCCTGTTAATATTGTAAATGGTTTAATAGTTTACTATTTTAAATTACCCACAAACTTCATGGGCATCCTGTATATAAAATTAATATGTTTAGATAAATAGAAAATTCAAGTAGTAGGTATTAAATGAAAGTCTAGCTTTTCCTTCTGCCCCACTGTCCTATCTCCTCTCCTAGATGATGGCTCCTTAAAGGTAATTACTGTCAGAATTACTGTCTAAAATATTATATTTTTAGAAATACATACATGTGTATACCATGTGTATTACCATGTAGCATTGGTGTATCTTCCATTCTTTCAATTTATTAATAATTTTATTCATTTATTTGTTCAAAATATATTTGTTGAGAGCCTGTTATGGGCCAGGCAGAATCTTTGGGGTGCCTTGGGGATACAGCACTAGCTGAGAAAGAGAAACAAAAAATATAAATAAATAAGGAAACAAGATGACTTCAGTTTATTCAAAATGTTGTAAAGGAAATAGAGTGGTTTGATATGATGATGCTATTAGTTAACATGGTTAATGAAGCTGCTTATACAGCTTATTAAATTTTACTGAAAGAAGAAAAACATGGAGTGACTCACTTAATCCTTTTTTTTTTCACTTAATTCTTGACTTATGTTATTTTTATTTCTAAAGGTGATGCCCCACCTGCCATCCAACTGCCCACACCTGCAGTCCAGCGCCCAAGCCCCATCACGCTTTTCCAGCCCAGTGTCTCCAGTACTGCCCAGGTGGCCGTCCAGGCTCCAAGTCTGCCCCTCCGCCCAGCACTCCCACCCCAGCGTTTTGCTGGGCCTTCCCAAACGGACACTCATCGGTTGCATTCTGGAGCCAGTCGCTCTGTGAAGAGACCAACCCCTGTCTCTTTGGAGAGCACCAACAGGATTCCAACTAGTGCAAGTACTGCCCATGCCAGATTTGCAACCTCAACCATCCAGCCTCCCAAGGAATACTCCAGTGTTTCCACTTGTCCCAGAAGTGCTCCAATCCCTCAGGCCCCACCCATTCCACACTCACATATCTACCAGCCTCCTCCCCTTGGCCATCCAGCTACTCTGTTTGGAACACCACCGAGATTTTCTTTTCATCATCCTTACTTCTTACCTGGACCTCACTACTTCCCATCAAGGTAAATGAACATTTTTTTTCCTTTCACCTAAAAATATAGCTAATGAATTTTTACTTCTGAAGCCATCTCTTTTTTACTGAAAAGGGGACTTCCTCAATTCTGCTTGGATTTGTAATTTAGAGGCCAAATTCCTATAACTCTCTATTACTAAGCTAATAGATGAAGAGGACCAGATGGGGAGGGTGAGAAGCTACAAAGAATGCGTGCCCTACCTAATTCAGCTCTAGGTGACTCTTGCCTCTGGAGAATATAGGCTGTGATGTCAGAGATTATTTTTCATGTAAAACACTATAAGGGACCTAAGATCATTTAGTCGAATCCCTTATTGTGTAGAGATTCTCAAATTTTAACGTGTATATAAATCATGTGATATTTTGTTAAAAATGCAGATCTTGGCCAGACAGGTGACTCCGGCCTGTAAACCTAACACTCAGAGAGGCTGAGGTAGGAGGATTATTTGAGCTCAGGAGTTCAAGACCAGCCTGAGCAAGAGCAAGACCCCATCTCTGCAAAAAAACTAGAAAAATTAGCTGGATGTTGTGGCAGTAGTCCCAGCTACTGGGGAGGTGGAGGAAGATTGCTTGAACCTAGGAGTCTGAGGTTGCTGTGAGCTGGGCTGATGCTATGGCACTATAGCCTGGGCAACAGAGTGAGTTTCTACCTCAAAAGAGAAAAAAAACATGGCTGGGCACAGTGGCTTACACCTGTAATCCTAACACTCTGGGAGGCCGAGGTGGGTAGATTGCCTGAGCTTACCAGTTTGAGACCAGCCTAAGCCAGAGTGAGACCTCGTCTCTAAAAAAAAAATAATAATAGCGGGGCATTGTGACAGGCGCTTGTAGTCCCAGCTACTTGGGAGGCTGAGGCAAAAGAATCGCTTAAGCCCAAGAATTTGAGGTTGCTGTGAGCTGTGATGCCACAGTACTCTATCAAGGGTGATAAAGTGAGACTCTGTCTCAAAAAAAAAAAAAAAAAGGCAGATTCTGATTTATTCGGTTTGGAGTATAGTAGTTTATAGTGGTGTGTAGTGCACCTGATATTCTGCATTTCTAATAAACTCTGAAATGATTGCCAATTCTGCTGGTTTATGGACCATACTTTAAGTAGCAACAGTATAGAGGAGGGCACTTGGTCTAAGAAAGGTTAAATGGGGCAGCACCTGTGGCTCAGTGAGTAGGGCGCCGGCCCCTACCCTACCCAGCCCCAGCCAAACTGCAAGAAAAAATAGCTGGGCATTGTGGCGGGTGCCTGTAGTCCCAGCTACTCAGGAGGCTGCAGCAAGAGAATCACCTAAACCCAAGAGCTGAAAGTTGCTGTGAGCTGTGACGCCATAGCACTCTACCGAGGGCAACGGAATGAGACTCTGTCACTAAAAAAAAAATGAAAGGTTAAATGACTTCTTCAAAGTTACACACTCTCTTAGTGTCCTTTTTACCAAACCAGAAAATTTCTCAATTACCAAATGTCTTAGGAAAACAAATTGGTAACTTTTCATTTTGGAATGACAGAATTAGCCTCTACTTTTCAATTACTATTAAATGTTTAGAGAAAGATGGTTCTTATTGTGATTGTAATTGTGATTGTGTGTAACACCAATCTTCAATTGTTACTTACTTAGGAAGTAAATATATTCTCCACTAGGGCATACCTACTCATTAAATGAAAACTTTTGAGGCATGTATTTGTGTTTCTTCAATTCATAATGGGATTGCTCCCTTTCAAGTCCTTAGCTCTACAGTGAAATCAGGTGGAAGTAGGGGATTAAATCAGAGGAAGGGGAGATTTTGCTATCTAGGGTCTATTTGTTTTGTTTTGTTTTATTTTTTCCTGTTGACTTTACTCATTTTATCTTTTGCAACTTTCAGAATTATTTTTAGTTCAAGGAATCAAACTTCAAGAGACTCCTAAGCCCAGGGTTCAAGAGACTCCTAAGCCCAGGGGTTGATAATCTCTTCTCACTGCTATCTGCCAGGATCTAGGACAGTGGTTCTCAACCTTCCTAATGCCTCCTAATGCTGCAATCCTTTAATACAGTTCCTTACGTTGTGGTGACCCCCAAACATAAAGTTATTTTTGTTGCTACTTCATAACTGTAATTTTGCTACTGTTATGAATCGTAATGTAAATATCTGCTATGCAGGATGTATTTTCATTGTTACAAAGGGGTTGCGACCCATAGGTTGAGAACCGTGATCTAGGATTTAATAGGAGTTTTGAAGAATTTTACAAAATGTTTCCTAGCTATAGGGGAAGTATTAAGAATATAGGTGATATGTAATAGATGAGCAGATTTGGGAACACTTGACCTTAGAATTTTGAGGTCTGTAACTAAATTTGTAGAGATTTAATCTGTTACGTAATTAATTTTATGATACAGGAATGTCTTGGGCAGTATCTTCTCAGGAAAGGACAAAAAGAGTCAGAATGGGCTGTCTACCACAATCTTATTCTAGCTGTTACTGTTTTTTTGAGACAGAGTCTTATTTTGTCGCTCTCAGTAGAGTGCTGTGGAGTCATAACTTACAGCAACCTCAAACTCTTGGGCTCAAACGATCCTCTTGCCTCAGCCTCCTGAGTAGCTGGGACTACAGGCACCTGCCACAATGTCTGGCTATTTTTAGAGACGGAGTCCACTCTTGCTCAGGTTGTTCTCAAACTCCTGAACTTAGGCAATCCACCTGCCTCAGCCTCCCAGGGTGCTAGGATTACAGGTGTGAGCCACCATGCCTGCCTCTAGCTGTTACTTTTTTCTTTTTTTATTTGCTGTATTTTCTTCTTTTTAGTGGCTGGAGACATTTTATATGTAAAATCCTTCAACAATTTTAGGACTTGGGTATATTGCTTCTTACATTTTCAGATAAATCAATTAGATGTTAAATAGCTTTGGCAAGGTTACACAATGGCAGAGCCAATATCAAAGCTTTGTCTGTTTGATTTTGAATTTCATATTTGTATTGGTTGATTTTTACTACATGAGTAGGACTTCTCAAAGCTCTTCTTGACTGGCAGCTACCAGAAAATCATATTAAAAATATGTACTTTTGAATGGAAAACTCATATAGTCAAATGGACTTTGTAGCAGGTAATACTTCCTTATATTTGAAGTAGAAAGGCTATCTTTCTTACTCATGACGAGGCTTCTAAGATTTAGCTGTTAAAGTACAAATTTTCTGACACCTTAAGGAACATTTTCAAAGGAGGCTCTTAGAAGTAGATTCTTTTTTTTTTTTAGAAGTAGATTCTTAAAAGACAGAAACTATACCTTTTTAATATTGCTATTGCTAATTAATAATAAATGTATTAAAAGAACCAAATGAAGTGAATAAGTATTATACTGAATTTTAATTCTTTTAAGAATGTGAAAGCAGTACATCAGCTATAAACACTAAGCTATTTTATTTTCCATAATAGGAGAGAACTTTTATAAATTATAATAACTTTATAATTTATACGTATATAATTTGTAAGTATACAAAATAATAATATAAATTATAAATTAGTCTTTCATGTGTTTTTCTGATTTTTATGGGTCTGATAATTTTCCCAAGGAAATGGATAATATAATTCTTTATGCTCATCTTGATAGTATATTTTAGTAAAATTTAGCCTAGCTAAATGACAAAATTGATTCTGAATTTTTCTGTTCTCCCCACTGATAATGAAATTTTATATAAAGAGTATTTCTTCCCTATTCTAATCCATATATACAAGTATGTTGAATTATCTATTTCAATACCATAATGTAATGGAAATTTGCGAGATATATATATTGTGTATATGTATATATTTATGTTTATTATTTTTTTTAAAAAAGGTTTTTACCAAACAGTCCATTTTACTTTGTGTATCTAGAATAAAAATCAAGTAGTTTAGGTGGTTTAGTCAAGTAGTCCTTTTTTTCAGTTAGTCTTTTTTTTTAAAACACAGGGTTAATAACACCCTCTATTTACTTAGCACTTTTTATATGCAATGTCATGACAGTCATGGCAAGCAGAATTCATGCCCATTTTATTACAAGAGAAAAAACTGAAGCTCAGAGAATCAGAGCATTGCTGAAGCTGGAATTAGAATTCCAGGCTGTCAACTCCAAAGTCTGCTCTGAAGCATCATACATGGATTATACTACCCTTCAAACATATCTTTAAAATCCAAGTTTCCCAAAACAGAAAACCTAAATGGTCACATCTCTTGTACATAAAGACCTGTTATTTATCTAATACATTTAACCACTTTCTATAAAGTTTCTTGTCTGGAGGAGACTAGAAGCATTACTATTTATAGTTACACTGCTAATTAACCTTCAACTTTTTGTATAGAACATAAAAAAAAAACACTGCTCACATATAAAGAGAGCAGGTTTCAGTTAGTCTTTTATTTTTTAATCAAGGAGTCATTTTATAAAAAGAAGGAAATTCAAAAGTACTGATCCTTATCTCTATATAGATTTATAGGAATAAGGCTAACTAACATCTTATTCCTGCCTTCAAGTCTTGACCATCTTCATAGTGTGTTTATTGAAACACTCTTCCTGTGTACTACATTGATTCTATAGACTAATAATTCTTCTTTTCTGCCCATCCCCCTTCTTTCCTCTTCGTGAAATATATTTTTGCTTTCATATTCAAGGGAGATATGTTAAGATTGTCATTTTGTTGACCATGAAGTAAAGATAAAAGTTTTTAAAAATCTATTGCAATTAATAATTTTGAGAGGATATGAAAGACAAATGAGGATTTATTAACTTAAAATATATAGAAAATACACTTAGATATATATAAGGAAGGGAAGGTTTAAGTCCATAGAATTCCTGGACAGAAGAGATTGGGTTATTAGTCTAGTAATAAGAGAGATTAAAAGAGAGAAAAGAACATAATTGACAATGAGAACAAATAAGTAGAAAAGAATAGATCTGAGCACATTTTTCTACACACAATTAAACCTGTCTCCCATTCTTGGAAATAGGTCCTCATTAATCTGATGGAGAATATTTATCTTGTCTTTTAATAAGTATAGATTACAGTTTTTATTTGTCTTAGTGGCAATCATTTTCATTAATAATCACACAAGCTCTTCCCTGTTGGGCTCCTATGGCATCCGGAGGCAGGTTTTTAAATATAACAGGCTGGGCTGCTGCTGACTTCTAACTAAAGTGTTCTTAATGCCTGCCTGGTGATATGGAACTTTTGTTCTATTACCATGAAGAGATTAAAAACTGTCTTCTTAATCTCTTGAGTTCAAAAATGGAAGACAAAAAGTACTGAGCACTAAAATAACTTAGAATTATTACATTTAGTATATTTTCTTGGTACAACTTTATGAACAAAAGTCCAAGTTTAATTTAGTTGGCATTTAAACTGTACCTGGTAATCAAAGATGGCAGATAATTAGGTTTATAAGATCTTGAATATCTACATGGGGACCACTTGTCTTCACTACACTTAATAAAAAGACCAATATAATTTACAGATAAGGTCAGCTTCGAACCAATAACCTTTCAGTCTGGAGTTTGCTGTGTCTCTTTCTTGTCACTGGTACTTTCATATCTCCAGTGTCCATGTGTCCCTATCATTTTATGATAACAGGTTACAAAACACTTGATATTAAAGGTCTTTGGTCTAGTTCTAGAACTCATAGGGCTTGGTTTTGTCACTTAGATTAAGTTGGTCTAGACTTTTACTTCTGTCCGTAGACAATCTTTAATGTCTGGCAACTTAACAAGAGGAGCATCTGAGCTATCCTAAGTTGTACAGGTTTGGCTGTGAGCCATTTATATCTTGTGATTTGACAACCATGGGGGTTAGTGTCAGTACTATTTTAAGAGATGTAAGAATGTCATCTGTGGACAAACCATAGTGTTTGCAAATAATATTGCTCCAGTATGTCACTCAGAAATCATCTAGCTTCACTTCTGTTTTTAATGCAAAGAGAAAAATTTCTTTCTAGTGACTTTACCTGGGAAAAAGATAATTTTTGAGCTTCTCAAAGGTTTTTTCTGTATCCAGTTGACTTACCAATAGAAGCAGTGTGATGTGTTTCTTCTTTGGTCGTGGATGTCACATCTTTCTTCTGGACCAGTTTCACCAGGCACTCACATTGGCAGAAACAAAAGTGAGTTCAGTTTCTTTGGTATGATTTAGATGCTGGCATAGCCAACAATTAAATTGATTAGTTAGTGTGGCCAGGTTTGAAAGACTGGAATAAAGGGATGCAAGGTCTATGTCTGATCTGCTGGAAAAAACAGTAAAGGTTAGTGAGAAAAAGGCATAGTTTGAAGAAAAAACTATAGTGAAAGATAAACAGGAGAATGAGGTAGGTTAAGGCAATTTCCACTCACCTTCCAATGTGCAATTTTCAAAGGGGGAGGCTTAAAGAAGTATCTAAAAGAACCATTTTGGGAAGTTTTAGAAGACAAAAAAGAATTTATAGACGAAAGAATGGGGTTTCTTGATCTGTGATCTTGGGAAAAGCTTTCTACTTCAAGAAGTCAAAAAGGAAATTTTTACTTTCAATTCACCTGTAGGGGTTGACTTCTAATTGTTAGTGTAGTTTGGCATGATTCACAGGAATCTAGGATTTCTTTTTCATTGAGTGGCATGTATAGGTGGTTAACAGTTCTTTATAAGGATATCTCCAGCAAAGTGACAGCACATGTCTTCTGAGAACCTTGGTGTACATGTGATCTCTTGGTCAAACAGGATGACAAGACCTATTGGTTGGTGGAGGCTATGCTCTTTTCACCTGTTGATAATATGCTTGAAGGATATTAGTTAATATCTCTATGTAGCTAGTCATGGTATATAGCATGGTTCACTTAAATCCCCATGGTGTTCATTCAGTACAAAAATAGGTTTATAGATGCCATGGCATGGGATGATAGAACACTATTTCAAAGGGGTTAAACCTTGTCTTCTAATTGGAGTATTCCAGATTTTATAAGGGCCAAAGGTAATTTTTCTGGCTTCTGGCTATTTAAGTCCACTGTTTTGACAGACTTTTGTAAAATCATTTTTATTTTTAGATGTTTACATTTTACTTGCCCTGAGGAATGGGAATGCGATGGGATATAAATTAAAATAAGTGTCCTAGACTCTTTGTAAGCAAGTGGTTTAAGGTGAGTCTCCTGTGGCTGGGCATGGTGGCTCACTACAGTAATACTAGCACTCTGGGAGGCTGAGGCAGGCAGATCACCTGAGCTCACAAGTTCAATACAGCCTGAGCTAGAGCAAGACCCTAGCTGGGTGTTGTGGTAGGCGCCAGAGTCCCAGCTACTTGGGAGGCTGAGGCAAGAGAATTGCTTGAACGCAAGAGTTTGAGGTTGCTGAGAGCTATGACACCATGGCACTCTACCAAGGGTGACAAAGTGAGACTCTGTCTCAAAATAAATAAATAAATACATACATAAATAATAAAAAAAATGAGTCCACTGATTTGGCTCAATCTATAAAGGAATGTTAGAACTTGAGATAATCTCAGTTACTAATTTTTTTTTACTGCTATTGTAGTATCAGCATATCTAGTTAAATAACATTTACTCTATTCATTAAACGGTAAACAACAGTGAGAAAAGCTTAAATCTGGAGGTAAATCTGTAAAATCAATTTGGAGCATCAAAAAGGGATAGTCTGAGCTTATCGGGAGCCAATTTCCTCCAGAGATTTAATGAGATTTACAAACAGTGCACTAGGAAATAATTTGGTCAGAGATATTATAGATCTCAGGGTAATAGCAACTATATATTTTTTCTTAATTATCCCCCATTCGCACATATCTCTATACGATGGGAGACAAGTTTAAGTCAAAAAGTTAAAAGAAAAGGAGACTAGGGAGTCCATTTTACCCAATATGCAATCTATTTGATATTATAAATTTACTGGTAATAGGAGTGTCAGTAGAAATTAAGAAATAAGATTTTTAAATTGTGTCAACTGTTTGGCAGACTTTATATTTTATTTTATTTTATTTTATTTCATTTTATTTTATTTTATTTCATTTTATTTCATTTTATTTCATTTTATTTCATTTTATTTCATTTTATTTCATTTTATTTCATTTTATTTCATTTCATTTCATTTCATTTCATTTCATTTCATTTTATTTCATTATTTTATTTCATTTCATTTCATTTCATTTCATTTTCATTTTCATTTTCATTTTCATTTTCATTTCATACAGAGCCTCAAGCTGTCACCCTGGATAGAGTACTGTGGCATCACAGCTCACAGCAACCTCCAACTCCTGGGCTCAAGCGAGTCTCCTGCCTCTGCCTCCCAAGTAGCTGGGACTACAGGCACCCGCCACAATGCCCGGCC